>WAAE01007523.1:6379-36382 GCA_013400495.1 Nicator chloris
CCTCTCCCCTCCTCTCCTCTCCCCTCCTCTCCTCTCCTCTCCGCTCCTCTCCTCTCCTCTCCTCTCCTCCCACCTTCCCTTCCCAAAATCAGGATCACCTAATGTGCATCTCACAGTCTGAGCAGAGGGGAAAACCAGCTTGGCTGGCTTTTCCCACGCTGCTGGGTGAGATTTTTCCCTTCCTTGTGCCCTTGCTGTTTGCTGACTGCCAGGGTGGGATGCTGCTCCCTGAGGTCGGCTGCAGTGTCCCGGTGTGCGGCAGGTCTGGGCAGCCCTCACAGTCCTCAGCGGGGTCACTCCACAGACAACATTGGCCGCTGCTGAGGAAACTTTCTCAGGCTTTACCAGATAAATTTACAGGTCTGTTAAAGGCCAGAGTCTATTCTGGTGGACACCAAAGGAGATTTCAAAGCTGGATTTGTGGAGAAGTGTTGGGGAAAGACTGCCCATCCAACCCTGTGTCAGGGACCAAGATCCAGCTATGCCCAGAGAGCTGGGGGCAATTGACTGCGGTCCCTTGCTCATGTAGGGTCACCCTGACATCAGCACAGCATCAGCTCCGGCTCTGGATGCTCCTGGCAGTATGCACAGGATGTCCACCTGCCTGTCTCTTCTTCCACTGTCCCCCAGCTCCATCAGTGGGAGTGTCTTGTTGATGGACCAAACCATGACATGGTCCATCTTCTCTCAGTGGTGTTACAGAATCTGTGGCTCTAAAAACATTTATCACGGGGTGAGGCTTCCTTGGCTGAGAAGTGACTTCAGACTTCTCCCCTGAGCTCTCCAGTCTCCTCAGAGAGAGGGACAGCATGTCCCAAGGCTGCTTTTTTGTTCCATTTAACCTTTTTTTTTGTGATTGAAACAAGACAACAAAACCCCTTAAAGAAATAGCATAGAAAATGCTCTGCAGTGAGTCACACAACCATCACCTTGACCATGGAGAAGGGAGGACTCCCTGCTCTCCATGCTTGGCCATAAATTCACCAGCAGCAGGGTGTGCAGACCCTTCCCTGACTGGAGAAGTCCAAGGGTCTGGGTCTGAGCAGCTGCTTGTGCCCTGGAGTTTGTGAGAGGTGTGTAGGCATTAGCAACACTCCTCAGGCATGCTCTCTGTGAGTTTGTGTCGTTACATGATTCAGGACAGCAGGAAAAGTAACGACACAGAGTGTCCAGACTCAAATGGCAAATCTCTTTCTTTATTAAACAAACACACTCTTTTATAGACAGTTCAGAGAAACGAGACATGATTGGACGCTCAATCAACACCTCTTTGTACACATCCTGTAAACAAGTCTGGAGCAAAACACCAGGTGCAAAAAGATTGTTTAAATTCTTCACAGACCAATGTTTTGGGAAAACTTCTCTCTCTCACAGGCCTTACTGCTGCCCTGATACTTGAGAGTTTTCCCTTCAACTGACCTTTTAGCATCCACAAGTTTGTGATAGTTGAGGGACAGACAGGAGGATTAATGTCATGGTCCATAGACAGGGCATCCCTTCTCCAGCCTTGTGCATCGGTTCCAGCTGGCGTCCCATGGAAGCTCTGAGTTTGGAAAGGCTGTGGAGTGAGGCCAGGGCTGGTGGAGGCGGTGGTTTTGGAGTCAGCCCCAGCAGGTTTAGCAGTAAAGGGCACAGACCTCCCAAGGCCACATGCTGTGTCACTGGTCTCCTTCTCCCTTAGGGGCAGCCGGGCTGGTCTGTGCAGAGACCTTGCGCCAGGAGGGTTTCTCTGACCGGATTGTGATGTGTACCATGGACAGACACTTGCCCTATGACAGACCAAAGCTCAGTAAGGTTTGTATCTCTCTAGGTATGCTACATTCATCCCCAGTTTTAAAATTTGCTCTAGTACCTTTCCCTGCTATTGTTCATTGCAGCAACAAGGTTCTGTTTCTCATCCTTGCTGTTTCTCATCCTGTCTCTGTTTCCCTTGAATTTTCTTCCCTCTTTGTGACTGAAATATGACACACAAAAAAGGAGTTGTTCAGACTCAATTAAGAATACTCCAGCAGAAAAACAAGGGCATTCTTCCTTGTGTGGGTGGTGACGCCCTGGCACAGGGTGCCCAGAGCAGCTGTGGCTGCCCCTGGATCCCTGAAGTGTCCAAGGCCAGGTTGGACACTGGGGCTTGAAACACCCTGGGATCGTGGAAGGTATCCCTGCAAATTGAAACGAGATGAGCCTTTAGTCCTTTGCAACCCAAACCATTACATGATTCATATGCTGATTCTTCACAGATCTAATGGTAGCTGTCTTAGCCAGCTTGTACCTGGATGGGTCTTCTTAAAGTGTTTCTGGATCAAAATCTTTAAGGCAATGAAATGGAGCATGTGAAAAAATGGTGTTGTCTACCAGAGTTTTTCTTAGTGCCTGTTTCTTGCTGCCCAGGGATGCTCTATGCTATAATTATGATGATTCTCAGCTGTCATCACAACTTGATAACTTGATGGAAGTGCAAAGGTCACTTTTTCTGGCACAGATCCCATTTTGCACTCCAGTTTATAGACACAGGATGATCTTTAATCAGATTTTTTTTTGCTGCTGATTCCTGAGCCGCCTTTGCTGTCAGACAGCAGCTCAAGTTGGACAGCAGCATTTGACCTTGGAGATAACATAAGGTGAGCTGTGTGTTCATCCTCATATCAGGAATGCTTACCTGTGGGGACTACTACAATCATAGCATCTAACTCTGCTTCCAGCACCCAAAAAAGGGATTTTCAAAGACAGGTGACCATGCACACAGCTGTTTGGGAGCACTCAAGCCATTTCTGTGCTTCTGCGAGTCCTGCCTGGGGTGAGGAGCAGCTTCCTGGTACCTGCATCCAAGCATCCCAGGGGTTGTGCTGGGGAGCTCGGAGAATCTGAGAGTCCCTGTCCCAGCCAGCCAGCTCTTCCAAACACTTATCCCCATGTGTGAGTCTTAGACTGGCTCTTCTTCTCTCTGTTGAATAGTAAGAACATTTCACATGCCAGAGATGTTGTACATGGTTTGTTAAATTAAACACCATTAAACACCTCTGGCTGTAGTTGCTCTTGGAAGGTGCACAAAGCCCATGGAAGAGAAGGCAGAATTTTTGGGAAGAGGGTAGGAAAAAATGGAGTTTTTCTTAATTCTGCTGTGACTGGGACTAAACCTGTACAAGCTACTGGAGAAGGAGTGCTAACTCTGTAAGCAGCAGAGCTCTTGCTCCCTGAAACTGCAGCACTGCCCTTCCTCTGCCCTGCTGAATGCATGTTATCAGTCTGTCCCCAGGTCCTGCTGGACTGTTTCCCTTTGTCCCCTTTGGAACATGATCTACTCCCTGTGTGTTACCACATCTCTGTTAATAGAGATGTTGTAGAGCACCAAGCAGCAGCAAAAGCTGTGGTGGTTGTGCAGCGTTCTGCTTTGCCCTCCCAGCACACTGTCACAGAGGAGTCAGATGTTTCTCTCTGTAAATGTGAAGTATTAAAAGAATTTGCAGTAAAACCTCTATGACCCTGCCCCTGCCACGAGTCCTGTGACACCAGTCTCTCCTGAGCAGGGCATTGTCTGAAGTCAGAGTAAGGGAGTGTCTTGTCGGGCTCATTGCAGCCCCTGACCAGGCCACCTCCAGGGAGAAGGATCTTGCACATCCATCTCCATGAGCGAAGAGGAAAGCCCTCGATCCCTGCATCCCCTGCCGCTCCTGGGTCAAGCCCAAACATCCTCCCTGTGTGGCATGAGTAGATGCTGCTGCTGAGCACTGTGCTGATCTATAGGCTTGACCATGGCATCTGTGCCTGTTCCTGCTACACTGCAGGCAGGGAAGGGTCCACGAGCAGGGAGCAGCCTGCACACCCAACAGGTCACTTGATGCTCACTTGTCCTGAGTCTGAGCTTGTGTTCCCAGAGTCAGGAAAGATGAGCTCGGGCTCAGCCCTGTGGGTAAAGATGTATATCTCACCCCAGTGACCAGGGGAGGCTGGGAAAAGCAAGAACCTTTATCTTGCAGCTGAAGATATGCAGATATGGGCCCCACCCCCTTGCTTCAGCATTCGGTGGAACTTGTGCAGCATAACTTGGGTGCTTTTAAAAGTGTATCCTTGTGTGTTAATGCTGCTTGTTCTTACTGCTCTTCTAGCTTCCATTTGCCCTGGTAGCTGGCTGTTTCCCAGTTTTCCAAATAATCATAGAATGGTTTGAGTTGGAAGAGACTTCTAAAGGTCATCCTGTGCCACCCTCCTGCTGTGGGCAGGGACTCCTTTTACTAGACCAGGTTTTGTTCCAGTCCAGCACTTTCAGGGATGGGGCAGCCACAGCTTCCCTGGGCAACCTGTTCCAGGGCCTCACCACCTGTGTTGTAAAATGAGGCTTTTCTCTTGCTCATATGAACCTGTGTGTGCAGGGAGGGGCTGCAGTTATGTCTGCCTTGCTGACACTCTGGGGCACTTGCTGTGGTCCTGCCTCAGGCCCTCAGCACCAGCCCCACATCGAACTGGCAGGGAAGGCACCAGAGCCCAGACCGGCCTCTTGTGACGACTCCTGCTCGAACAGCCTTTCATTCCACTCCCTTAACCCATGCAACAAGTGCTGCCTTGTGCTGGTAGCAGCCATTTTTTCACCTGTTCAACCCACAGCAGCTGACAGAAAAATGGCTTTTTTGCAGTCAATGGACTCCCACCCTGAGCAGATCGCCCTGCGCCCCAAGGAGTTCTTCTGCACCTACGACATCGAAGTGCTGACTGAAATGCAGGTCAGGAGAGTCCTGTATGTGCCTGAAGGAAAGTGCTGGCATGCAAAGGCTGTATTGAGGAACGTGGCTGCTGTCTCTGTTCCTGGCTCACTGGATGCCACAGTGTGAATGTTGGGTCTCCCCCAGTCCCCCTCTTTTTGCCCCAGAGTGCAGGCTGCCTGTGGTTGTTCAAAACACGGCTAATGCGATGCTCCTGTGGCAGGAAGGGCACCCTGGCTGTGACCGTGGTATGGCCACCTGTGGTGACCATCATGTGTTACCTGCCATTCCTCGTGTGGATCTGGGGAACTGGATGCCATCTGATAAGGAGAATCAGCCTTCAAACAGTGCAGACAATGGTGGCTTAAATATTTCTACCCATTATTTTATTTATATTGGGAGACCTTCAAGGATTTGTGAAAAGGCAGCTAGGGATATTTAAGGTGTGGGTTGGCCAAGCTGTGGACAGGGGGGACTAAAACTAACAGACTAACTAAAAGCAACTAACTAACTAAAACTAACATGGTGGAATAAAACCTGGACAGACAAGTTGATTGGGCTGGGACCTCGGTGAAAATCTGGGATTTCTTCCCTTAACATTATTTAGGAATGATTTTAGGTGGCGGCTGTGGATGTCAAGAGCAAGATAGCTGTGTTCAAGGATGGGTTTAAGATGGAATACAACAAGCTGCTGATAGCAACGGGAAACATGTAAGCTTTGGGCAAACATCTTAAAGATCAAGAGAAACTGTTTAATCTGAGAATGTGAGGAGCTTGTGCCTGGGGACAAGGGATGAAATGTGGCAGGTGAATTTGAACACTGAATTTGTTTAAGTATGGAAAAGTCAAGGAATGCAAAAGATATTAGAAATGTCTGTATGTACCTACATCTAAATCTATATAACATCATCTATTTCATAGATATCTACATGATATATTATAGAATCACAGAATCACAGGATGATTTGTGTTGAAAGAGATCTTAAAATTCATCCAGACCCACCCCTGCTGTGGACAGGGAACACTTTCCACTACACCAAGTTGCTCCAAGCCTCATCTAACTTGACCTTGGACACTTCCAGGGGTGGCACCAGGACCTTGAACATATTTTCTTTAACAAAAGCTCCAAAGTGGAAGTATCCTTATTTTTTAAGAGGGCATTTTAGCCACGTTGCTCTTCTTTTCACTCCTTGATAACACTCAACCCTGAAAACCAGATAATTCATCCCTCTGAATTTCCATCTTTCTTTTTCTGCCAGCCTTTAAGATCTTTCGCAGCAATTAAGGCTTAACACTTTGCTGTTGCAGTCTTAATTAGGTGTTACTGTTGCCCCATTCTAACAGATCCTTTGGGACCCTTGGCCCCAGGATAGGAATTTTCAGGACTGAACCTGGTCCAGCCATAGGGAAAGGTGATATTGATGTGCTGGGATGCTGAGTGTCACCCTGGATTACTGTTGTCACTTGTGCCCTGGTGTTGGAAGTTAGATTTCTTTCTTTTTTACTTAGAGAATTTTTTCCAATAAGTTGCTAGGAGACTAATTGCGGGGTACTTGTGGGTGCTTGACAAAAACAAAGAGGTGGCCAAAAATCTGGAGAGAAGTGTAGCATTGGGCTACACTTCTTTTGTCTCTGGGAGTTTCCCTCAGAGGGGGAAGATAAGGTGAGTTGTGGGGGCAGGAAAACACAGGGCTGGGGGCAGCTGTGCTCTCTGACTCTCAGCATTGGAAGGAGGACAGCCAAGCTGTTGCTTACTGCAGGGAGAATTCATTGTCACCACCAATTCTGGCCCTGGGAAGCCACCACCATCTGCCCGTGTGCCCAGGAATTCTGAGCTCCCCTCCTCCTGCCCTGCTGAAGCCGGGCCAGCCCTGTCCTGCTGCCGCCGCTCCTTTGGTGCTGCTCCTTTGGCTGCGGTGGCCCCGCACCCTCTGCCCTGCCGGGACATCCCCCCTGGCCTGCCAGGGACATTTCTGCTGCTCCAGCCACCACTGCAGAGCTCCTGATTCATCTCGTCCACCAGCCTGGGGTTTCCCACCATTCCAGCTCGGTGCTCTTTGAGTCCTGCAGGGGCACCGAGATCAGACTGCCCCGGGCTTTGTGAAGCACAACCCTCGAGGTTCCTGGTTCTGTTGTGTTGTTGGTGCTGTAGTTGTTGTTATTTGTTTTGTTTTGTTACACATACTGGTAAAGAACTGTTACTCCTATCCCCATATCTTTGCCTGAGAGCCCCCTTAATTTTCAAAGTTATAATAATTCAGAGGGAAGGAGTTTGAATTCTCCATTCCAAGGGAGGCCCTGCCCTCCCTAGCAGACACCTGTCTTTTCCAAACCAAGACATCTGGAAGTAGCAGACCAGTTTGTTTTCAACTGGAGATTTGTCAAAATTGGCTGTTTAAGCTGAAAATGGGGCATCCTGGCTGTCCTTCCGTGTGTTCCTTACATCAAGCCATAAATTGAAGTAAGAGAAATGCAGCCCCTGCATAATTTATAATCTGGGGAAGGGATGCTGTAAAACAGCCAAAGCAGGGACTCACACTGGAAACCAAAGTGCCACCAGTCACACAGCCAGTGCCACAAGGTGTGAATAGCTGGTACTAGGGTGTACAGCATCATAGCCAAAATGCCATGTGCACCAGCCACCCAGTTAGGTTCAAAAGAGGATTAAGCCTTTGGCAATAATTTCAAAATCCTCATGCACAAGCTCCAGGTACACTGGGTAAATGCTTTTTAGGGTACCTAAGTTATTTAGGATCTTCTGTCCTGTTTCCAGATGTGAGTCAGGGATGCAGGGGCCGGATATTTAAAAATATATGGGCTCCAGTAAGGGCCTGGGGAGGGCACAGTTAAGCTGCTACAGCATCAGCAGTGTGCCCGTGGGAATGGAGAGTGTAGCCTGCGTCTGCAGAGCCTTATCAAACTTTCAATATCTGGCTCCAAAGCACTGCTGAAGGACTGAGTGAGTTTTCTGTGTCCCATTAAGCTTCTAAAAATTTTATGACGTGCCAGTAATTGAGCGTCGGCTTCTAAAGCCTGTCCTGCGCTGGGTGCAGGAAGGAGCTCCCCTGGACCTGTGGGTATTCCAGTCCACAATGGGGTCTGGGGTGGCTGCTCAGCATCTCCTGCTCCACCACTGGCCACCAGCATCTGGGTTTTTCCATGTTAAGTCTCCAGCCCAGAGAAAGGTGACAAAAGAAAAGTTGAGAATGTTCTTGGAACCATGGAAGGGGTGTCTGCAGTCCTGACTGGTGCTGAACCACACAGAGGTGAGAAAAGCAGCTGTGTCACCCTCGGTGTTTTTCAGGCCCAAAACTCTCAGCTGCAAAGGCAAGGAGATGGAAAATGTTTTCAACATTCGGACGCCCGAAGATGCCAATCGTGTGGTTAAGCTGGCCACGAGCAAGAACGTGGTGATCGTGGGGGCATCCTTCCTGGGTGAGTGCTTGCCTGGCCCGTGTCCCTGGCCCAGCTCTCCACCTCTGCCTGCAGATGGGTGAAGTCCCTCGCCCAGTTTGTCACTGCCCAGTTAGAGGTAACATCTCCATGAAATTGGACCTGGGGTAGTCCAACCTCCAGCCGCAGGTGTGTGTGAGGACATTTCCATGCTGAAGAAATTGATTTTTCAAAGAAATTGGGCTGACAAGGGCACAGATATTGCTGTCCCAGTCTGCAAAGCACATGCCGAGACAAGTACTGGTGCTCATGTGGGTCCAAATCTGTTGTGTCTAGAGCTGGCTTCAGTCAGGAGAGTCTTGTTGGTGGGTGGGAGCCTGTGGGCTTATTCTCTTTTACATTTTAGCAGTGCGGTGAATTTTTAAAATGCGCAGGAAAAATCTTGTAGTTTCTTTGATGGCTCTTCTTTTTGCTTGATATGGTTGCAATAAAATTATTGTGGGTCTTAACAAAATAAGAGTGGGTCCTGCAAGCCTTAAACATAAATGGTTATTCATCAGGGAATTCATTATAATATGTTAATTATTTGTTTTTCTTCTTTTATAAAAGATAAATTTGTTTTAATGGTTGAATCAATAGGATCTACAGAAAAGCATGTGGTGTGGGGGCCCAATTGCAAACTGCAGGTCATCAAAAACATTCCTTTCCAAAAACCCCCCACAGACAGAAAATGTCTTGGTGGAGGTTCCCATTCCCAGCAACAAAATTCTACCATTCTGATGGGAGAAAACAGCTACTCCCAAGAGCTGTTTTCAGACCACAGCTGAAGTTGTCCCAGCCGTAGGAGGAAGGTTTCCCTTGGCTGTGGTTTCATGTTTTTCCCAGGGCACTTTGGAATTTCATGGCTAGTTCCTCCCTTTGGTATTTAAAACCTACATCTAAGAACACCTGAGTTGGTGTGATCCCTGCTGTGATCAGGTCTGGTGGCTCCCCAGTTCTCCCAGGAGTGCAGCTTCAGCCTCCCCAGCTGGAGTGCGTGAGGCTGCTCCTTGTCTGCAGCCAGGGACACAGGGCAGTGCTGGGTGGGTTAATGTGGCTCTTTGGACCTGCTTCTCTTCCTCAGGGATGGAGGTGGCCGCCTACCTCACGGAGAGGGCCCACTCGGTGTCCCTGGTGGAGCTGGAGCATGTCCCCTTCAAGAAGTTCTTTGGGGAGAGGGTTGGCCGTGCTGTCATGAAGGTGACCTTGTTTTCCCATCTGGGTGGGTTGGTAACAGAGCAGGTTTTGCTTGTTTCACTTATTGCACTAATTAATTTACTGGACATTTACTGACAAAGCTGTGATGGCAACAATCAGTGAGAATGGGCTGTGTTTTCCCTGTCATGGTCCATGTGCTGTGGAGCTCCTTCTAGAACCGTGCTGGGGATGGGGGACGCTGACCCCCTCAGCAGTGCAGGTCGAGACAAGCCTGCAGGGTGGGCAAGGCAGTGCTGGGGGCAGCAGGACACCAGGACCAGGGTGGTTCAGGGTCCTGATGTCCCCTGCTCTGTCCCTTGTCCCCCCTCCAGATGTTTGAGAACAACAGGGTGAAGTTCTACATGCAGACAGAGGTGTCGGAGCTGCGGGAGCAGGAGGGGAAGGTGAGTGGTGGGCAGGGGCTCCCTGGGGGAGCTGCTGTGGCCTCCCCAGACCTGCCATTCCATTCCCTACTGGGGTTTTGCTCTCACCTCTTTCCTATCCCCTGAAATTCACGTTCCTGGGTTTGGGCCCCAGGAGCAAATGTATGCCAGTGTGGTTTGTGGGGTCGCTTCATTGCTCCCACTCACCTCCTGCTGCTCTTCTAAAGAATTATGGTCAGTTTGCATTTCACAAATGAGGTGAGCTGCTGCTTGGCTTCCTGCTGCTACAGAGGGGTTTTGTCCCTAAAATAACTCTGATGTGCCCCCCACCCCCTGTGTCTCCTGCAGCTGAAGGAGGTGGTGCTGAAGAGTGGGAAGGTTCTGCGTGCTGACGTCTGTGTCGTGGGTGTTGGTAAGGTTGTGTGCAGGCAGAGCCAGGGAGGGAGGGCAGAGGACAAGCTGGAGGGGACATGGCAGCAGGAGGTCCCTGGGGCTGGGTGGCCAGGGGTGCTGGCAGTGGTCTGCCAGCCCTGCTGGCATGAGTCTGCATCTCTAAAAAGGGTATTTCTAGAGCCACCGCCACAAAATGTAACTGAAAATATAGTTCAGAAGTAATAATTTTTTTTTCCAGGAAATAAAACATTTAAAGCACTTTCATCATCTACAGTTGTTTTTAATTAAAGCTTCCCCAAACTGAATTTTTTTAATGTGGGTTTTTTTTCTTTTTAATTGCTGCTTACAGCAATCAAAAATGTATCCCATACAATAAAATAAAAGGAAATACCCCATAGAATATGATATTTTTCTCCTTTACACTTGCCGGGGGGGGGGAAGATTCCCTTTCCTTCCCTCTTCAAAATGCAGTGGACTGGAAGAATCACAGAATTAATTTAATTCTAGTTTTGTCATTTTTATTGACTACTCTGATTTGTGACAAGGCTGGAGGTAAAAAAAAGGATGAAAAAAGGAGAAGGAAGGTGAAGGAAATGTACAGACTGGGGGGAGGCTGAGGAGTCCTGGCTGGAAACTTGAAGGTTCCCTTTTAAATATAATTTCTTTCAAAATATCTATAAAAGAGAATTAAATTGAAAATTATCTCCAAGCACTAGAAAAGGGTGGTGGGCAGGTTACACTGATGGCTTGGGCAGGACAGGGATCCTGAAGGGCCAGAGGCTGATGCAGTGGGGGCTCTGTAGGGTACCTGGCCCTGCTCCACACTCCCAGAGCAGCTGCTGCCTGTCCCTGGGGGCAGCCCCATGTCCTGGCAGGAGGAAAGGCCTCAGGATCAGCCCCAGGGCTGTGGAACACTGGACACTGCAGCAGCAGCCTTTGGCTTCCCCCCAGGTGCAGTCCCAGCGACGGGCTTCCTCAAGCAGAGTGGCATCAACATCGACTCCAAGGGCTTCATCGTGGTCAACAAGGTGAGCCCAGGGGCAGCCCCTGTGGGAGGGAGAGCAGGAGGAGCTGAATCAGCTTTTCTGATGGATGAGCTTCCCTGGGGCTCCACAATGCTGCCACAGGGGCTTTTCGTGGCCTTTTAGCTGCCAAGATTGGCAGAATTGGAATTTTTGAATTCTTTGGGTTGGCCTGTGCAGGGCTAGGAATTGAACTCGATGACCCTTGTGGTTGCCTTTCATCTCAGGATATTCTGGGAGGTGCTGAGATTCTGGGAGCATCACCAGGAGTGCCTGGGACCCCGTTCTGCAAGCGGGGGAGTGCAAACCCCAGACCTGGATGCTCTGGCTTGGGGCTGGCTCTGAGCTGTCCTGGAGTGGCATGGATATTTAGAGGGGAAAAAAGATCCATCTTTTCAAGGATCCTAAAGGATCTCATCCTTTCTCTCCAGCACCAGTGACTGCGACGGGAGCAGTGTTGGAGCTGGTGGGTGTTGGTGCCTTGGGCAAAGGAGCATGTTGGGAGCCTGGGGCTCAGTGCCATGCAAAGCTCATCCCTGCAATAAGCTGGGCTCTGTCTGCAAACACCAACAAGCCCCAGACTTCTGAGGGGGGCTCCAGGACACCAGTTCATGTGTCTTTTTACTGGATAACCCACTGGCCAAAGGATACTGTAGGTCCCTGCATCTGTGTTCTCGTTTGCAAATGAAGAAGGCTGAATGAAATCTCCCCTGGGGGTCCCACAGCCAAGCAGAGGTTTGCCCTGGGTTCTGAGGGACTGTGGCAGCTCTGGAGTTTCTCTTCATGTAGGGTGCAAACTCCATTAATGCCCACCTCGGTTCCCCCCTGCAGATGATGCAGACCAACATCCCAGGGGTCTTTGCTGCTGGAGATGCTGTCACATTTCCATTGGCCTTGAGGAATAACAAGAAGGTGAATGTCCCCCACTGGCAGATGGCCCACATGCATGGTAAGTACTTTGCAGAAGAGAGCGTTTTCCAGATTCTCAGGAAATTTCCAAACCCACCAGGGCAAGAATGAGACAACTGCCAACAGAAAGACTGTGTGGCTGTACTGAACATCTTGAAGCGTGTGTATCTTGTGCTGCCTGTTGTGCCTTCATCTGTCAGCATTCTTGCCCAGCTTTGCCTAACAATGGCTCATCACCAGCACACAGGAGCCTGGGGACAGGCTTTCCCATATTCCCTTTGCTCCCTGGCACTGCTGTGAGAGCCTGCTCTACTCCTTGCCCTGGGACACTTAGGAGCTCACATCCCAAAGCCAGCCTGGGCAAATCCAGCCTTTGGACACCTCCACCATGTCCAGATATGCTTCTGCAGCAGGGACCGTACCCCAACAGTCTCCATGGCCTCCAAGGGTTTGTCCATCCCATTCCCATCTGGGTAGGAGCTCAGCACACTCTCAGCCCTGTCACTGTTGCACAAGGTGGGGGAAAGAGTCTCACGGGTACATGGCTCACGGCAGTGGAGATGATGAGTAGGAGCTGCACCATGGGAAGGAATCCGAGCCCATCCTCGTGTGCTCCCTGCTTTGTCTTTGTTGCTGTGTGGGTTTTCTCAGCAGCAGTTCTTGGTTTCCCTGTACTCTGTGAGTGCTGATGTTGATGCAGTGACCTGAGGGCAGAGCACGGAGCTTGCCCTGGCGTGGCATTTCCCCCTGCCTGTGCTCTCTTGCAGGCCGCATCGCCGCCCTGAACATGCTGGCCCATGGCACGGAGATCAGCACTGTCCCCTACCTGTGGACAGCTATGTTTGGGAAGAGCATCCGATACGCGGGTAAGGGGCTCCCTGGGGCTGCTGAGAGTTTGTGCTGGTGGGGGTGTCCTGGGATAGAGAAGCCAAGGTCACCTCCCTCCTTCATGGTGAACCCTCCCCACCGACCTCTGCCACAGGGCTGCTTCTCTGCCTGGCTGCTGAGGGGGTTCAGTGTCTCCTCTGAAACCCATCAGCCATCAAGTGCACTTCTCTAAACAGGATGGAGGATTGACTTAAATTAGATATTTGGAAGAAATTCTTCCCTATGAGGGTGATGAGGCCCTGACACCGGTTGCCGAGAGAAGCTGTGGCTGCCTCATCCCTGGAAGTCTTTAAGAACAGGTTGGACAGAGCTTGAACCAACCTGGGGGAGTGGAAGGCATCCCTGCCCATGGTAGAGGGTGGGAACGAGATGTTTTTCAAGGCCTTTTCCAAACCAAGGCTCTCCTGTGATTCTGTGGTTTTTGGTACCTGCATCTCCTGGTGCTGGTCTCTTGGTCACTGCAGGATATTCTCTGTGTGGTGCTGGAATGGAACACCCTGTCTTAGAGCTGGGTCTAGAGGAATTGCTGCTGAATCCAATTCTTTGCTTTCCAGGCCATGGGGAAGGATTCGATGACGTTGTCATTCAGGGAGATTTAGATGAACTGAAGTTTGTGGCATTTTATACCAAGTAAGTGTTTCTCTTGTCCATGTTCCTACACAGGCATTCATCTGAGATTACTCTGCTAGGCTGGAAAATAGTTCTGCCAGAGCTTCTGTCAGTCAGTTTTGTTCACCTCTGCACACTGAGCTTGTGGGACACTTACACAAGGCCCTGGAGAAATGACGTTCTGATTGTACAAGTGAAACTGGTCTTTAGACCTGGTGTCTCTGCCCTTTGTCCTCACAATCTGTGTGAGCAGATGATGGCTTCTACTGGCAATTCCTGTCAAATATTTCCTTCCCATCTCATCACCATGTTAATGATTTGTGACCAGTGCTGGACAGAGTGCTCAAGCATCATTGTTTCTGCTTCTGGTTTGAACAACTGAGCTCAAAAAACTCTTCTGTCCATCACAAGCTGTGAAGGTTTGAAGGAACTCGGGAACTTTGTTACATCTGTAGTGAAACCTAGCTCTCTCCCAGGTTGGGAGCCTACCTGGGAATGCATTCTTGAGACGTGTTGGCACCTGGGATGTGTTGCCTCAGCTGTTCTGGAGCCATGCTGGCTGTTTAGACTGGAAAGTCAGTGCACAATGAATTAATATCAAAAATATTTGCTGCTATTTATTCTTCTGTTGCCTTTGTCCATCCCAGACTGAAACTAGTGGCTACAGAAGATCCTCATGCTGACACGAGAGAGGTTTCTCCAAGTGCTTTCTGATATTAGGGATAAGGAGAGGGAAACCAGGGAAGCAAAGGGCTGCCCAGCTCAGCTGTCAAACCACATGCAGCAGCATCCAAGCAGGGATCAGGAGGGAGCTCAGGACAGAAGCCAGCTCCAGCTCTGCAGACATCATCTCAGTGCCCCTCTGTCCAATGTACCCCATGCCTTCTCCCTCCCTGAGGGTGGCCCACTTGCCCACGTTGCTCCAGAATGGAGCCTGGTGGTTGGATGTGTGCATTGGGCTTGAAGAGGTGTGGGGCTCACTGCATCACCCTGGGCATCCCCAGTGCTCCCCCTCCTCCCCCTGCCACCTGCACACCTTGGGTAAACACCTGCTGCAAGGACAGGGCTCCAACCAGCACCCAGGGACCTTTGCACACTGAATAAAGCTCAGAGAGTGCTGGAACCTTGGTCAAATTGCCTAAAGGGGTGGGTTTGTGCCAAGGCACCACCTGTGCTAGGGAGAGCTGCTGTGGGGGTGTTCCCCTCCTGCAGCCTTTCCACATGACAGCCTTTTCTCTCTTTATCCCAAGCCTAATTAGAAAGGAAATGTCAAGTTGCTTTAATTAAACCTCTGAGGAGGCTGCTCAAAGGGAACACCCTGAGCAAGGTGCACAATCCCTGCTCAGTGCCAGGGCCCCGTGCTCCATGTGCCATGATGGCTGCAAGGGACAGGAGCTGCCAGGGGACCTGGGCTTTGGAGCAGCACTGGGGCTCCCTCCTGAGAGCTGTGTCATTCTGCCACCCCGTGTGGGTATCAGGATGGCATTCCATGCTGAGTGTGGGTATCAGGATGGCATTCCAGGCTGAGCGTGGGTATCAGGATGCCATTCCATGCTGAGAGCCGCAGGTACTGGGAAGCACTGGCTGGAGGGGCTCAGCCAGTGTGTCCCCTGCTGCTTGGCTCCCTGTCTGTGAGACACCACTGGAGCATTTCTTTCTCTTTGTTTTTTGGTGGTGGTTCTTCTAGTTGGTCCTAATGCTTTTGGACTGAGGACAGGCCCAAGCTGACCATTTCCTCCTGCTTCCTTCTGCTGCCCCACCCTGTGGTTTGGAGTCTTCTCCTCCTGGTTCTCCTTAGTTGTTGCAGGAACCACTGGTGGTTCCTACTCCTGCAGCCTGTCCTCAGCATTGGCTTTCACAATAAGGCTTCTTTTGCCCCAGAGTTTGAAGAGGAAAGCTGTATTATCAGAGGCAGATAAAAGGCCCTGTGCTGGGAGGTATAGGGGATAGCACTCTGCAGATGTCCCCATGGGACACTGATGTCCTCCTGCCCCTAAGATCTAGAAGACCAGGGAATTGCTGTGGCTGTCTTCTTCTCAGTTCCCCACCTCCATTATGCTGAACCCTGCAAAGGAAGGGAAGACCACATGGACACACCCACTGTGCTTCCCTCTTCCCTCAGTCTTCACAAAGACTTCTGATTGCCTCAAATCCCAGGTTCAGGATGGGAATTCTTGTTGCCTTTGAAGAGCTTTTGAAAAAGAGGGATTCCTTCTGGCTTCCCCATCTGTCTGACAAAGTGTTCAAAAGCCACTGCTGATGCAGGATGCTCCAGCTCACCAGCACCCCATGAGTTATTTTGCAAAAAGAGCAGCTAGCCCATGTCCTGCTGACAGAAATGTTTGGGCTGCATCCACCTTCCTGGCTGGCCCCTTTGGGCACTGTCTGGGTTTGAGGCTGAGCCAGTGAGCAGCTGGTGTGAGTACATCTTCTGGTTCCCTTGCACACCTTGGTTGTTCATTGCTTGGAACAGCACATCTCCCCCTGCTTTTGATGGAGAGGTCTTTCCAAACACTTTGTGTTTCCCAGCTGGGAGCTGGCTCTGCTCAGGAAACTGCTCTCCTTTATTTGCCACGAGCTTACCTAGGAATGGGAGTTTTCTGAAACAGTCTGTGGTGGAGATGGCCCATGGCTTTGTAGACAGATGTGAGAGATGGCTTTAACTCCCATGGCTGCACAGGGCTGAAGTGTCCTCTGACACATGGCTTTTGCTCTCCTTGTCCTGGGAATTAGACACACATCCCTCCCTACCCCAGCTGCTCTTTGCTCTGTTGATCCCAGACCTCTTTGGCAGTGGATTTAAGAGTAGGTCTTGGTTTAGTGGGTGCTTCTACTCTTCAGTTTATTCAGCAATATCACCAGAGTTTAAAATCTTCCCCACACATCTTCCCTGATCTCACATTGTGCATTCAGATATCTCTTCATGAATCAGGCTTTGAAGGTTTACATTTGGATCAACCTTGGCAAACCCCAAATGAGAAGTGTTTGCCTGTGACCTTTAGCCAAAGCTCCTCCAGCAGTTTTACATCCTCTTCCTTCCACTTCGTTTTCCACTCGACCTTTGAGACTGCATTGGGATCCTGCTAGGGGAACAGTCAGCCAACCTGGACATCCCATCTACATCCCCTTGCTGGGGCTGTGAGACCCTGGGGCTTGGACACCCCAGCTGTCCCAGTGCCCATGGAGCAGCTCAGAGCAGGGCACTATGCCCATTTGGAGGTGGGGATCAGGATGGGGATGTGGAGCATCCCAGCTGAGTATTCCACAGGGAAATCCTGACCACCTGCCTCTCCACTCCCTCAGCACAGGGCAGCAGTGCAGGGATCACAGCTGGGCATCCTTTGTGCTGTCCAGGTTTTTATCCACAGTCAGATCCATCATTGGTGGTATTTTACTACAGATGCCAAGGTGCCAGAGCTGTCTCCATCACCCAGGCACCCTAGTGATGCTTACCACATCTTTGTGAACATCAGTGGGACCAGTGGGGCCTGCTCTGCCACTCTGTACCCTCTCCTGACCCTTGTTCCAGCCACCAGCACAGTCCCTGTGGTGCTCACACCTTGGCATCAGGCCTGGCTCTGGAGTGGGTGATCCTCTCTGCCTCCCTCTTCTCTCCATCATGGTGGGGTTTGGGTGGTGGACCTGTGGCCATCCAGGCTGCCCTAACTGCTTTGCTCTGTCTGGCCCTAGGAGTGATGAGGTGGTGGCTGTGGCCAGCATAAACTATGACCCGATCGTCTCCAAGGTGGCTGAGGTCCTGGCTGCTGGAAAGACCATCCGAAAGCGTGATGTGGAGTAAGTAGACAGGCAGTGGGAAGTGGCAGTGCCAGGGCAGCAGCTAAGCACAGCCATGGGCAGAGCTGAGCCTTTCCCACTGATCCCTCTCCATACCCTCCTTGCATCTCCCTTCCTGTTCTGCTTCCTCCATCCCCCCTGTGCTGCCTCCCAGCTGCCTCCAGGTCTGGCATCCCCCACATGTGGTTTGTCTTAAACACCAGCACCCAAATCCTTGCACAGACGGGCTGAGATGGGGATACTCCCTGCCTTCGGGCACTGGCACATCATCAAGGAAGCAATGCATGATGCTGGGGTGCACCTGGGCACCCAATCAGTCAAGGAGACCTGCAGAGAGGGACTGGGTGTGTAGCCTGTGCATCATCCCCTATGCACAACCCAGCCCAGACAGCTGGTGGTGCCAGGATGCCAGCCCGTGGTGTCTCAGCCTCCGGATCCTTGGAGCAGAGCTGATAGGCAAAGGGCATTTTTCTCCCTTCACTTTGTTTTCAAGACTGTGCAGAGGAAAGAGCATAGCTCTGTGCTGAGGGTGGGTCCTGGAAAGGCAATGCCAGGGAGGTGATAACACCTGGGAAGAAGCCTTTAGAGTGGGAATCAGAGCTGCTGCAGGAATGTGGTTCCCTGCCCAAGGGGTGTTTCCACATCTGGAATAAAAACGGATCTTTTCAAAAGCTCAGAGAGAGGAGCACTCCCGATCCCCAGGCAGCTCTGAGCCAGCTCAAACTCCCTGGGCACCCCTGGGATGGGGGAGCATGTCGTGGGCCTCCCCCAGCTGAGACAGGGTTCATAAAATGACAGAGTAGCTTGGGTTGGAAGGGACCTTAAAGCCCATCCAGTTTCACCCCCTGTCCCCTTCCCCCCCACTATCCCAGGTTGCTCCAAGCTCCATCCAGCCTGGTCTTGGACACTTCCAGGGATGGGGCAGCCAGGGATTCTCTGGGCAGCCTGTGCCAGGGTCTCACCACCCTCAAAGCGAAGAATTTCTTGTGCCGTCACCCCAGTACATTGAGAAATGGTTGGTGGTGTCCCATTTTGTGCTGGGAGGTGGTATCTTTTGGGCATCCCAGGGGAGGGGAGGAGCTGCTGGCCCTGTGGTGGGGCTCAGGGGCTGGAGGGAATCAGATTAAACCTGAATGTCTTTTCTCTCTTTGTCTCTTCCTGCTTTCATAATTTTAGGCTGTTTGTCCGTCATGGCAAGTACGTTTGGTTTGGGGTCCTGAGTGTGTTGGATGTGAGGGGCTGGCAGGAGAGAAAGCTGGCCCCCTGACTGGGCCATGTGCCTAAATCCCATGTGGGACACTGGTTACATGGGGGTTGTCCTTGTTTGCATCCCCCTCACATGGGGGACAGTGCTGGGTGGTCGGGCTGGGGCTGCCAGGAGCCACATCAGGCACAGATCCTGTTGGCTGGGACCTTGCTTGGCTGGGGGTTTGGTGGCTTTCCATGGATTTTCAGCTGAAGGGCTGCTTTTAAGTATAAATAAATAAAATGTCTGAGCTCAGTTTTACACAGAATTGAGGATGTGCTGGTGACTTGTTGGACAGTTTAGTGACAGGTGAGTAAGGGCAGAGGAGGAAGCAGGGTGCTGGGATGGACACCAAGTACTGGGCTAGCACCGAGGCACACCAGGAGCATTTCCCTGCACACATTGAGAAATCCCTCATGGCGCTGTGGTTTTTCTCTCTTTTAGAACTGGAGACATGTCCTGGCTAACAGGGAAAGGCTCCTAACGCCGCTGAGGGCTGAGCCCTCCTGATGCTGCACTCGCCGTGGGGAGATGGGACAGCAGCTCCACGGCCCAGTGGGAACCCCATGGCTCAGCCATTTCCCTTTGAGACCTGGATCAACCTGGCATTGTGCACTGACCTTCCCAGGAGGATCTCACACAGCTCCTCTGCCCCTGTGCCTGCTGGGCTGGGGCTCTGCCGTTGCAATTGCTGTGGAGTGCTGGAAAAGCAGCCCACAGAGCGTATGGGGTTTGGCACTGTCAGTGGGCATGGGTGCCATACGACTCTGGATCCTGCCATTGGGCTGAGGGTGCCCAGGCGGCTCTGCCTGATGCACGTCCCTCACCCCCATAAGCAGCCTTTGGTTGCTCCTGTGCTTTCATGCATGATGCTCCTTTCCAAATTCTCTTCGCTCCCAGCAGAGCTCCAGTGTGCATCCCTGCAGAGCCTGACATCTGCTCCCTTCCTGCATGGCTGCAACGTTTGCCACAGCTCTCCCTGTCCCCACCCACCTGGGGGCCATCTGGGTGGGCCAGGAGATGGGCTTACACCAGGTGATCTCTGTGCAGCTGGTGCTTGTGTTGTCCAGGCTGGTCCTGTGCAGCCCCACCAGCAGAGGTGGGTCCCTGTCCATGCTGAGGGCTCTGGAGCTCATGGGTCCCCATCCCAGCATCTCCTGTTCTGGACCAGCCAAGGGGCTAGGGTGTGTTCCCTGTCTCCCGGGGCTTGGTTTGGGCTGGGGCACTGGCAGCTCATGGCCCGTTCCTGGGGTGCATAGCAGGGGTACCTGAGAGCTGTAATGGTTCAGCTGCAGCCCTGGGCTGGGTGGCCACCCATCCAGCCAGCCTTGGGTTATCTCTCCTTGATGCTATTATGGGATCAATGCTGTTGCTGAGGTGTTATTCAAGGAAAAGTAGCGGGGGGAGCATTTCTAGCTGTCTGTTCTCTGGCACTTGTCCAGCGTAGTGACAAGGCTGCATTTCCCAGCCCACCATGCCAGTGCTCTGCTGTCCTGTTTCCTGCCCCATGCTGAAGAAAAGCCATGTCTCCAGCTCAGGAGTGGACCTGGCCAGCCACAGCCCAGTGTCCATCAGCCCAGCGGAGTGGGGGTTGAGGATCCCCCTTGGAGAGACTCCAGTGCTTTGTTCTGGGGGTGATTCCTTCTCCAGCAGTCAGTGTTTTACCCTGAGTCCCAAACAAGAGGATTTATATTTTTAATTTGATTCACCCCCTGTGAATTAAAGCAATACTATTCTTGGGGTCTGGGTCATTTCTGATTCCTTCCAAGATCTTGGGTCACCTCCGCACGGCCAGGTTGTTCAAACACCTCTTCTCTGGAGACTTCCCACCTGTGTCGAGCTCACCTGTATTTCCAGTCTTTCACATCTCAGCTGGGTAGAAATGCACCAGTGTCTATCACATCTCTGGCTGGTCTCTCCTGGTTTCACTGCAGAGCTTTTTGCAGATGGAACGACCAGGAGGGATGGCAGCAGGATGTGCAGACTCCAGCACACAGTGATGAACAGGGACCATTGTGTGTCCACTGGATCCACAAAGTGATGGGAACTTGCAAGTCCCATCTCATGTTCAAAAGACAAATGTCCGTGTTGCTGTTCCCAGGTCCTCCTCTGAGGCCAGGGTGGCTGGGGCTGCTCAGCTCCGCTGCCCCAGGCAGGGCTCTTCCAGAGTGGTCTAGGGCCATGGGCACTGCCCAGGTGGAGGCAGCTGCCCAGGTGCTGCCTCAGCTCTGCCCACTACCCACAAAAATCTGGCTTTGTATCCCGTGTCCTGCTGGTGGGACAGTTGGACTCAGCTTTGGCAGCTCCCCAGGGGACCCAGCTGGAGTGCCAGGGCACTCTGGGGCACCACAGGGTGGCATTCCCTGAAGCTGCGTGATTTCCTCAAGCTCTCTGTCATATTCTCCATGCTGGGTGAGACTGGCAGCTCACCCAGCACAGCCTGGCTACACTGAGGACACACTGGCAGAGTGCTTTGTTTTTCAGGAAGATGTTTTTTGACCTCCTTTGCCTCTGATGGGGCCTCATCCAGTATTGGGCATGAGCTGCATAAAGTGGGCATCACCCCCATCTTCACAGGGCTGAAGAGCACTCAGGGGCTGAGGAAGTACCTCCTGCCCCAGATTACAGCTGCAGTGGGGGTGACAAGTCCCATCCCTGCTTTTTTCAGAGGAGTTGCTTCAACCAGGGCTGGCAATATCACCCGTAACACGAGAAATCCCAGTCACCACTGTAGTTTTCCTTGGGACAGGTGCCAGGTGATGGCAGGGCTGCTGGCTCAGATGGGTGTTGCTCCTCTGCACAGATGTGGGGTGGTGTTGAACCTGGGAGCCCTTACCCACTGCTTTGGTGAATGCTTCCTGGTGGTGAGTCTGTTCTGGAACTGGGCAAGGCTGGGTTGTGTTCTCTGCCACCTTTCCAGACACATCTTGCAACCTCTCATGCCAGGACAGAAAGTTTCCATCTCTTCTTAAGAAACTGCCTGTTCCCAAGAGGAATGAGAGCTCGGCTGAGGCACATGCAGTGACCTCCAGCTGCACTGCCCCATCTCAGTTACCTTCACCAGACTGCCCAGGTATCCTCGTGGTTGCTCACCTTGCCTGTCCATGCAGACTTCGTGCCCGCAGATCCCGAGCCCTCCACCAGGTCCTGCTCCTCAGATTCTGGGCCGTGCCTGTCACCCTGCCCATGTCTCACCTGTGTGCTGGCAGGACTTGGAGGCAGCTGGGGCTTTGCCTCTGCCCCATGCAGGTGAGACCCCACCTGGAGAACTGCATCCAGCTCTAGGGTCCCTGCACAGGAAGGACATGCTGCTGGAGCCAGTCCAGAGGAGGTCACAGAGATGCTCTGAGTACTGGAGCCCCTATGCTCTGGAGCCAAGCTGGGAGAGCTGGGGGTGCTCACCTGGAGAGGAGAAGGTTCCAGGGAGAGCTCAGAGCCCCTTCCAGGGCCTAAAGGGGCTCCAGGAAAGCTGGAGAGGGACTGGGGACAAGGGATGGAGAGGCAGGATGGGATATTGGGAAGAAGATGGTATATAGTGAAGAAATTCTTCTCCATGAGGGTGGGCAGGCCCTGGCACAGGGTGCCCAGAGAAGCTGTGGCTGTCTCTGGTTCCCTGGAAGTGTCCAAGGCCAGGCTGGACAGGGCTTGGAGCAACTTGGTCTAGTGGAAGGTGTCCCTGCCCATGGCAGAGGGTGGGATGAGATGAGCATTAAGGTCTCTCCCAGCCCAAACTATTCTGTGATCTTACAACTTCAGCTAGTCAGATATTGGGCTAACCATGCTTTCAGCCCCAGATGGTTTGGTTTTGGCAGCACATGGCAGTGAGCTCTGCAATTTCATTTTAGCTTTATCCAGGAAAAGAATTTCTTTCTTTGATTTTTTGTGTTCCTTGACAGTTCCTGGCCCTTAAGGACCCCATTTATAGCACTTGCTCCTACTATTTGAGGCAGCTTCTCTGATGCACCTTACGGGGTGAGTTAGAGGCTGAAGATCATGAGGTGAGACCAGATCTGTTGGGTAGAACTGACTGACACTTACAGAGTGTGTCCAGAGAAGGCAACAGTGCTGGGGAAGGGGCTGGAGCCCCAGGAGAGGCTGAGGGAGCTGGGAAAGGGGCTCAGCCTGGAGAAGACGAGGCTCAGGGGGGACCGGGTGGCTCTGCACAACTCCCTGCCAGGAGGGGACAGCCGGGGGGGGCCGGGCTCTGCTCCCAGGAACAGGGACAGGAGGAGAGGGAACGGCCTCAGGCTGGGCCAGGGGAGGCTCAGGTTGGGTATTAGGGAATATTTCTTCATGGACAGGTTTGTCCAGCTCTTACACAAGCTGCCCAGGGCAGTGGTTGAGTCCCCACCCCTGGAAATGTCCCAAAAATGTCTAGATGTAGCACTCGGGGACATGGTTTAGTGGTGGCCCTGGCAGTTCTGGGCTAATGATTTGACCTGATGATCTTAGAGGGATTTCCCCACCTTACTAATTCTGTGATTTTAAACTTGAAGTTCCTGAAGAACCTTTCCCTGCCATTCACCTCTGGCTCAACCACACCCTAACACATCATCCCCCACTGCCCTCCCCAGCACCCCTGAGCCTGGATGGGGCTTGAGGAGCTCACACTAATGGGTAAATGCTCCATGAACCTGGATGTCTTGAAGAAGCATTGCAGGTGAAGAGCACCATCCTCTCATGAGCCATCCCCATCTGTCAGGGGTCTTTGAGCAATATTTGTGTTGATAGGGCCCAGCTGGGAGAGGGTGCAGTTGCTGCAAGTCACGGTGACAGGTACAACCTGCTGTGACCTCCTAAAGATGCTGCGGAGGGGAGGTGCTCTGTGCCTTGTGATTTCCTTGCAACTCCACTGTGTGATTTCTGTGTAAGCTTCATGTTCCATGGTGGGAATTCTCCTTCCCCAGATCCCCCTTCCAGCTCAGCAGCCCTGGGCCCAGGGAGCCAATGGCCATGTGGCCCTGCGCATTAGCCTGGCCTGTCACCTCACTGATTCCCTCCTGGCTAATCCCGGCTGAGCCGGGCTGGGGTGAGCAGGGCTCAGCTGCTCTCCATGGCTGCACCCACCCCGCTGCCCCCTGGCCTGCGCCGGGGCTTGGTGGCCTTCAGTGGCTCCCTCTTCATCAACAACAAGACGTGGGATAGTGGCACTGCCCACACCTACCAGCCAGGTATGGGCAGAAGGGCTCTGCCGAGGGGGGTTGGGAACAGGGGCTGTCCATAACCATGACCCTGCTGAGCATATCACCAGAACAGCTGGGTGCATCTGAGGGAGCAGCACCCAAAGGGTCCCTGAACCCACCCACCAAGGAGGGGAGCAAAACTAAGAACATTTGCTGCAATCCTATGTGGGTGGGACCCAGGGTCTGTTGCTCCCCTTGGCAAGCTGTGAGGGGGGTCCCTCTGGGCAGGGGGACCCTGGGGCTGGTGAGCAGCCTGCCCACCCCTGCCTGTCCTGCCTAGCTCACGAGGTGCTGTCCAGCCTGCCCCTCCAGGTGATGCTCTACTTCAATGTCTACTACTTCCCGGTGTGGTGCCTGGCTGAGGGAATTATGCTGCACCTGAAGGTACCATCCCACGTAGGGATGGGGGGCGCTGATCTTGCCGGGTCTCCCTGGGTGTGGGTGGGGGACAAAGTGGGCAGGGGACAGAGGAGCCTCTTCAGAATTAATGGATTCCCAAAATGCCCTGACCCCCATGAGAAAAGGTTGCTCATCTCTATCTGCCAGAGATGGAAATAATGAACTTTCCAGACAGGAATGGTTAAAATGAGGGGGGGAAGAGTAGGCAGAACTGGGCACCAGCATGGTGAGAGCTGGCAGAGCATGGAGAGCTGGGTGTGGGGAGGAGGGCACAGGGAGCTGGGCAGGGAGAGCAGGGAATGATGCACAGGGAGAGGGAACACGGGCATGGACAGCTGTACTCAGACAAGGCTGTGCCCCCATTACAGTACCACCTGCTGCCTTGGCACTACCAGTTCCTGCTGGTCACAGCCTTCCTCATCCTCTCACTGGCTGAGGGCTCCCGCCTCTACCTGGGCTACCTGGGGAACCTCCAGGAGAAGGTAAGCACCGCCTGCCCCGGCCACAAAGCCCCCTGTGCTCAGTGCGGGTCAGCCCAGCTGGGGGAGCTGGATGTCCCCAAGTGCCCGTCACCATCCTTCCTCTGGAGTTCTACCTGGAGCTGTCCTGGAAAAGAATCGTGGGTGCAGGCATGACCTGGAGAGAGGGAATGAAGGGGACCCACGTGCCCTCCTGCTGTGTCTCTCCTGTGTCACCCTTCAGCACTGGGGGGGTTTGACAGCATCTGACCACAGCTCCATGTGGCAGGGACATCCCTGGTCCCCAGGTGCCAAGGCCAGCAGAGGCTGATGCAGGAAGCTCCAGGGGCACAGAGGGTCCCCCCAGGCCACCACTGCTCCTTGCCCTATCTCAGCAGGTTCTGATCCTGCAGGTGCCTGAGCTGGCTGGGTTCCTGCTCCTCTCCTTCCTGATCCAGCTGCCCCTCCTGCTCTTCCTGCTGACGGACAGCCAGGTCATCCACCTGCCGCTGGAGGTGCCCATGCACAGCTTGTTGCTGGCCTTCCTCCTCCTCGAGATCGTGGCTGCCTTCCTGGCGCTGAGTACCATGACCAAGCAGCTGGCGGCACAGTTCCACCTGCGGCAGTTCCAGGAGGGCGGGCGGGGCCGGCTGCAGCCGGGGGACACAAGGGGACAGGCAGCTGAGATGGGGTGATGCTGCAGGACCCCTCTGCCTCAGAGCTGGCCCTGGCAGGGAGCATTAAACAGTGCTTGAACCCACAGACACTGTTTCTGAGTTTTGTGGAGCCCCCAGAGCAGCACCCAGGCACAGCCCAGCCGACCCCTGCATTGCATTAGCCAACACAGCCTGGGAAAAGTGGGAGTGAGGGGTCAGTGCCTCTGAAATGTTGCAGCTCACAACAGGGCTGTGCCTGTACTTGCTGATCGTCAACCAGGGTGCAGGAGCCACTGCACACCCCTAGGACGTACCAGCCCAGGGCTGGAACCTTTAGCTCAGCTCCTAAACCCTCCCTGAGCTTCCCTCCCTGTGGAGCTTCTGAGAATCCTGGTGGCCCACGTGAAACCATCCCAGCTGGAAGCATGCAGGGTGCGGCAAGGTGCAAGAGCAACACTCCACAACCCTACAGTCCCTCCAGGGCTAGAGACAGAGCAGAGCCTCCTCCTGCTTTCAGAATAGCTTTATTCCATTGCATCCCTGTTTTTCAAGGGAAATCAAGGCCCATGGTCATTGGAACATGGAGAAATGCAAAATGCTTTAAGCCTCTTGTGCCAAGCAGGACCAGCTGCCCCCCAGCAGGCTCTGGTTCTGGGGCAGCTCCGTGAGCAGTTCTGCTTTGGCACCAGCTGTCAGTGCTGGGAGCTGCCCCTGGGATGGTTTTGTGCTCCAGAAGCCAAGAACTGCTGCTGCTGCCAGTGCTTCTCCAGGAAAGGCTGACCTAACCCCAGCAGGGCCCACCTGGGCCAGGACTGGCCCACCTCCACTGGGGCTGCAGCTGTGTCCCCATCATATCTACCTGGAGGTGGCTCTGGTGTTTGTGGTAGAGCATTCCTGATGTCCCGAAGCTGGGGCCTCAGGCTTACCTTTGGGGGGTCTTGCCTGCAAAATGAACAGGGACATCAGTATGCAACAGGCATGGAGACAGCCCAGGTGGCCCTCAGCTACTCTGCTTGGTTCCATGCAACTAGGTTCATTGTCCAGGACCCCCACTCCACTCTGGATTCGAGATCAGGTATTAGGAAAGTTTCCCCCCACCATAGGATGGTGCAGCTTTGGGACAGTTCACCAGGAGATGGGGGATCTCAGTCCTCAGAGGCTCCAAAGACTTGGCCAGACAACGCTGGAGATGACTGAGGCAGGGCTGCTAGCTTTCCTTTAGGTCTGTAGGGGCCTCCCTGATTCACCAGGTCAGTGAATTCCCACAATAGAATCATGCTTGGCACATAAACCTATCAATGAATCACAGAACAGGATATGCCCTGAAGAGCTGGCCTCTCTCTGCAGGGAGTCTCAACAGATTCCATTTGGAAGAGAGTGAAAAATCATAGAGCCAGGTCAGTTTTCCAGGTAAGGTTCCCATGGTGACCCATTGACAGTAGCTGAGGTCATGGTACTGGTCCCTGACTCCCAGCACCCTCTCCCAGTTCAGACTGGCAACTAAGCCCGAAAGTTGGAGACTAAGAGCTTCTCCACCAGGTTTTTCCCTGATCTTGGGAACTGAGTTTTAACCAAAGGGCAGAAAATCATGAAATCCAAAATTATTCACTTCAAAACCTCCTCTCTCCCATGTGGCCCTATCCTTACCTCCTCAAACTTCCCCTTCCAATAGAGGTCAGCCTTTGCATCCAGGTAAAGCAGAACCAGGTCACAGACCATCGTAGCCTGGAGACAGACAAACACTGAGGATGGGGAAACCTCCCACAGGAATGCCTGGCCTTCCATCCTGGCTCCCACTGAGCCCTGCAGCCAGCTGTGGGCATTTGCTGGGGCAGTGAGCCAGCCCTGCCTCCAGCCAGCTCCAGTGGCTCCTCTCTGACCCAATCTGGTCCCAGGAGCTGCACAGGAGGTCAGGATCCCCAGGCTGCAATGGATGGACAGGGAGGGCTGTTCCAGCACCCTCACAGTCACATATGGACTGGGATGAGCATGTGAGGGAGGAAAAGGGGACAGATGGAGGACCTCCCTGTTAGTCTGCTGGAAGGGAAGACCACAGAAGGGCTCTACAAGGGGCTGCCCCACCACAGTGACAGGACACTGGGTCTCTTCAGTCAGAGGAGAAGCAGAGAGGAGCTGCTCTCTCCTGCCAGCAGCATCCCAGTGATAATCTGTCCCGGGATCCACACAAAAACCTGACCTCCATGAGATGTGACCATGACAGCACTCACGATCCCAATCCAGTGGTGCCATTACTAATGGTCACAGGGAGACCTGAGCTGACACCCTGCCAGACCATCTCCCCTCTGTGCTGGCTGGCACCAAGGAAGCCTTGTGCCCAGGAAGGCAGGGAAACAACTGAGAAACGTTAAATCCCAAGCCATGGATTGAAGGGAAAAAGTGTATGTGGAGTACTCACGGCACCAAAGAAGGCGATGCTGGTGCCGAAGCTCACAGCAGTAGGAACAATGCTGAACTTCCCAGCCTGGTGAGAAACAGTGGAGGGGTAAGAGACAGGGTGGAGAGTGGTCAGAGGGGTGAGAAGGTTGTGGGCTGAGCCTTGCAGGGCAGCATGCTCCAAGTTGGGAGGTGCTGAAAGGATCCAGGGATATTTCCCCATGCCCATTTGTAGGAACTGCTGTTGTGCTGACTCCAACCCTCTTTGGCTGTCAAAGAAGGGACTGAGGTGCCTGATGACCAGGAAGCAGCAGAGGTTACTGTGACCCCCCCTGCTTCTGCAGGCACAGCAGGAACCTCCCTCTTGCTGCAGCTGCCACCCATGGAACCACATCCCAATAAACACAGCCCTGATGTGATGTGTCCCTCCCTTCACAAATGAGTCTGGTGGTTTCTCTTCTGGCTGCTCTCTCCTGCTCCACAGCTCCTGGACCTGCTCTCTCAGCCTAGAAGTGGTACACACTGTGCTGAGCTGTGTGCTGCACCTTCTTCAGGTGCAAAGGGCACTGCTGAGCACGAAAGACTAGCTGTGGACATCTCTCAGTGTGGGAAGTGCTCTCAGCACAGGCTCCCTCCTTGGAAAGCTAAGCACTGAGTTTGTGAGTGATGCTGCACAGAGTAGCATCAACAATCACGGAAACATGGAATAGTTTGGATTGGAAGAGACCTTAAAGCTCATCTCATTCCACTCTCTGCCACGGGCAAGGACACCTTCCACTAGACCAGGTTGCTCTAAGCCCTGTCCATCCTGGCCTTGGACACTTCCAGGGATCCAGAGACAGCCACAGCCTTCTCTGGGCAACCTGTGCCTGGACATCATTACCCTCACCCGGAAGGATTTCTTCCCAAGATCCCATCCATCCCTGCCCTCTGGCACTGGGAAGCCATTCCCTGTGTCCTGTCCCTCCAGCCCTTGTCCCCAGGCCCTCTCCAGCTCTCCTGGAGCCCCTTGGGGCCCTGGAAGGGGCTCTGAGGTCTCCCTGGAGCCTTCTCCTCTCCAGGTGAGCACCCCCAGCTCTCCCAGCCTGGCTCCAGAGCAGAGGGGCTCCAGCCCCTGGAGCATCTCTGTGGCCTCCTCTGGGCTCACTCTAGCAGCTCCAAATCCTTCTGGTGTTGGAGACACCAGAGCTGGAGCAGCACAGCGCCTGAGCAAGGCAGAGAAGCAGAATCCCCCTTTACCTCCTGCCCACATTGCTGGGGATGAGTCCAGGACACGGGAGGTTTCTGGGCTCTCAGTGCACATGGCTGAGGCATGGCCAGCCTTGATCACACCACACCTTTTCCCCCAGAGGGTACTTTCAGTCAAGAAGGGATTAACTGTCCAGGTTCAGTAGAGTCCAGGTTCATCTTTGTCAGGGTGCTCCCACTGTAAGACCCTCAGAGAGAGACACCCACAAGCCCAGACCAGCTCACCTTGTCTACTGAACACTTCACAGCCTCCATGTCAGACCCTCAGAGAGGGAAATCTCCCTCCTCAGAGCATTACCAAAAGGTTTCTCTTCAAGTGGGAGAGACTGTTTTCCTCTGCTCTGCTTAGAAAACTCTGGAGAGAGGTGAAGAGCTCACCCAGGTGGGGAGAAGCAGTGGTAGCAGAAACCATGGGGGTGGAGTGGGAGCAGTGGGTGCGAGGAGCCAGCCCTGGGGCTGAGGAGCTCAGGGTACCTGGCCATGCACGGAGAGGTCGAAGCGGATCCCATAGAGTTTCATCAGGTTCCGGTAGAGCTGCTGCTGCGAGCCCCAGTAGTAGGAGGCAGTTCTGTGGGAGATATTGGGCATGGCTCAAAAAGGCAGCTCCATGCAGGCAGGGAGGGAAGGGGGTTCCTGGGTGTCCTCCAGGCTGGGGACCGGGCAAACACGTGCAGCAATGACTCGGTGGCACCAACAGCGGGGCATCAGCATCCCCTCAGCACCCAGCCTGGGTCACTGGGAGCACGCAGCTCTCAGTGTGCCCAGTGCAGGTGGAGACAGTCACAGGTCCTTGCCCTCAGGCAGGTAATGCCCTGCTCAGTTCCAAACACAACCGAGCTACAAAGCATGGAAACTGCCATAGCATCCCCATACTGACAGGCCCTGCCCTGAGTTACCATTCCCTGTGGCCTTGGAATCACTGAATCATTGGAAAAAGTCTCTAAGATCATTANCCATACTGACAGGCCCTGCCCTGAGTTACCATTCCCTGTGGCCTTGGAATCACTGAATCATTGGAAAAAGTCTCTAAGATCATTAAGTCCAATTAACCCAGCATTAACCCATGTTCCCAGCTGCCACATCTATACAGCTTTTAA
>WAAE01007526.1:0-74207 GCA_013400495.1 Nicator chloris
GTTATGCAGCAAATTTAGGTCAAGCATAATACTCCAATATAATTCATCAAAAATGGACCTTTATATAACACTTAAAAACTTACTTTGCATCAAGAAATGTTACATGACAAAAATTGTTCTGAAATAAATATAGTTCGGAAAAAACCTCAATGTCTCTTTTGATTTATTTTAAAGGTCTGATTTATGTAATTCTCAGTACTAAGAAATGCCTGCAATTGCAATTAGATTTGAGAACTGTATGAGACACTTTGCATCTTTCGAGGCCAGGCCCTGCGCAAACATTTCTGGCTCATTTTGTCATTTTAATTTACTCAGAAGTTTCTTGCTGAAAATTTTTGAAATTCAGATATGATTACTGGTACACAAGTAGACTATTTCCATTCACACAAGCCTCAAAGGACTGGGTGCATCCTTAAGAACCTGACTTCCTAATCACATTGCCCAACAAAGCCAGAGTAATGTTGAACACTCCTTGCTGTTTCCCTTTCATATATAACAGCTGATCTTTGTATCTCCATTTATGGAATACCAAGCAGAAAAAGACTGAAATACTTTTAAAGCCATTTTTAGATAATTTTTAAAACATCTGATAGGTTTAAGCAATTTTTCTCTATCTTTAATTAAAAACAGTTTACTATCACCCTCATTACTGATTAATTCCTACTGAAGACTGAAAATTAATTCTAAGTTAAAAGTTACAGATAATATCTACTCTCTGACTGTGCTAATCAGTGAAATGCTGCCGTAAATAGCTGGGGAAAAAAGGCTGCTGTTTGATGCTTTTAAGCTTTTAGTATCAAAAATTCTCATCTGATGCCACTTGCCTTCAGCTTGTTAAGCTGCCAATTCAACTCATTTTATAATATAGTTGCTTCCAGTAAGCTTCACTCTACCTTTACGGATGTGTCTAATTTAGAGAAAAGATTTCAGTATAGATGTGGAATCCTGACATAATGCTAAGAACAGATGCTGCATAAGATGATCTTCAGCACCAAACTTGTTTGCACGTAGAACACGCTAAAAATTAAATAACAAATATATTAGGATTTCACGCAATCAGTCACACAGACAACTTTAAATACGTATGCTCACCATGATTTCTCAGCTTGTTTTACTATTTATGAAAAAAAATGTTTTCCTGAAAGGGATTTCTTCAGGCTAAATGTATGACTCAAAGAGAACTTGCTTAGATCTCAGCCTTTGCCCTTTTGTCCAAAAATGAATTATTATAAACTGCAAAGAAAGCACTGTATTTTTATTCTGAGGACATGGAAAGGAGAATTTACCATCACTTTGTCATAATCTTTGCAAAAATGTAAGGATGCATTTTTATGAACCAACCTCTAATAAAAACACATTTACAAAAAAGAAAAAAGAGAAAGAGATAAAAGTGCTAAATACACACACACTGAAACCCCACAATTATAAAGAGTCATCCCCCAAGTACAGGTTCAGAAACAACTCCTCTGAATTGTCCCCCATATCCTCACTATATCTTCTGCCAACCACCTTTTCCATTGTCTCCTGCAGTGCTTACAGCACTGAAATTGTGAAATCACCATTATTTCCATGGCAACAGCCTGCAATATCAAATCCACAGGATTATAGCTTGACTGTAGAAGAGGGTAAAGAAGCAGCTGGAGTGTGAGAAAGAAAATGCTTACACTCAAACGTCTCAGTGAAGAGAGTGAGAAATGAGCTGACAGAGTTTATCGTACAAGTGAGACCTAAGTCAAATCCACGTGTGCACCCATTGAAATTGTGGCTACAGGAGTCATGGAGTTCCAGGTCCAAAGAACCTAAGTCATAACGGCACTGCAAGGCAAACCTAGTATCTGTGATCATCATGAGTGTGCAGCCAGTCACAGAGCAAGAACTCATTTCATATCCTGAGATAACTTCCAGACAAAAGGCCTTTTGTCAGACACTGTCTCCCACCAGTAAAAGCACACAGCGACTGGATGACTAAATGGTGTCTTGCACATCAGTAAAGTCGCTGCACATAGTGAGAGTGTCAACAGCCAGAACTGTTCCCAGCAAGCAGCAGAAATGAATATTTTTTACACCACAAGGTTTTCATTTTACCTGGGTTTAGCACAGCCTACATTTGCAAAAAGTGCCATAACCTGGTAGCAGCAAAATCATTTCATTAAGATAATTTGTATAATGAACCATAACAAAGGGGTCTCAGGATCCTTGGAAATTACATAGGTTAGCTCTACGTTGCTAGCTGATCACAATAAGGTACAAGAGGTACAGGGATACTGCAGAAACTGAGTATCACCACAACACAAAGAAGGCATAGCTAGCTGTTAGATATATTTAGTGTGACTGATGCCTGATTTTTGTTCTGAATCTCTTCCAGGAAGATTATTGAGAAGGTCGTTTGACAAAGTAGTTGTGATCAAATTTAGGTGTTGCCACTTTCCTGAGATCTGTTGATTCTAATGTCTCTGTAGTCGAGTCTCCCCAGGAATATGTTACATGGGGGAAAGGAGACACTTCCATTACTCAGGAGCTTGGCTATCACAGAAATAGATTAAAGCTGTTTGTACACACTATGTACCAGGCACGAGATCCCTTTAGAATAACATCTGTATAAACAGATGCTGCTCCATAAGCCAATATTCTTCAGAAAGAAGCACATCTGCACAGTAGTGCACAAGGCATGTTCTGATAGCCTCATTTACACAGGCATCCTGCAGTACCTGAGCGAGATCCACATCTCCAGGAACTAGGACGTAAACAAGCATGGGACACACAACCCAAGGTTGTTTATGAAAGCATTATTTTGCGCTTTGTTCATTGTGTGATATATTCCCAAGGGAAGACACGGATATATGCCAGAGACCAACAGGAATAAGCAAGTCAAACTTCTAACAGCAGTGAGGACATAAAGTTAGTAATATCACTAAAGGTTCCCTAAGTGCACAACTGGGGAACCAGGACACAGAACTCAACTGAAGTGTTCTTTGTCTTGCACTATAACTGTAATTGCATAGGTAAATTCAGATTTTGGGGAATCAACTGAAGCAACTGCAGTCACAAAGAAATCCAAATAATCCAAATCCAATCTCATTTGAACAGAAGACCCTAGAGGTAGGCCTAATGGTACAAGGTACCAAAGACTTACACAAGCCAAATTTTCAATACATGAATGGAAAGCAAAACTATAAATAAATCTGTAACTGACAGAAGGAATCATAAGGGTAATGTAACTATGCAGCGATACAATTTTGCTAACACAAGTCACTTAGGGTATGTGAGGTTACCATTACATAGGATGGGAATACTCTTAAATACACTAAGTACTTTGGCAACACATATGTTCTGAAAAGAAGTGAGCAAATGTATATAGGTACAGAACGCAGTGCACAGAAGTCCATGTCTGACTATAGAAACCAAACAACAGCACATGACTAAGAAAAAAAAATGGATGGTCAATCAATACTGGACTTCCACTAAGGCACCAGTGAGGTTCAGCCTTCAGAGGCTGAAAAATAACCACCAGCTACAGGTAAAGAGATCTGCTATATCATACTTATCCATTTGGTTAAAAAGGGTTTAAGTTAGCTTGAAAGGTTCAATTAGAAACAGACCTTTCCAGATGATTACTAAACAGCTGTCTAGTAGCTACAGTTGATTTGGAGCAGCATCCTTCCAACTCGCACAACTGAGTAACAAGCAGACACTGGAATCTTTCCTGTAGATACATCCTTCACAACAAAAAAATACTTGCCCAGCGATGTGATACATCATCCTCTGCCATCCTTCTCACCATGCTTGTGTGGCATTAGTCCATAGCAAGGCAAAACAAAGTTGAAACAGAGGGAACAGTATTAAAGCAAGGAAAATAAGCTAACACATTGCTATGAGCTCTAGATCAAACACCGATTGCCTAACACTGTTAAGGACTCTTCAAGAAAGTGACAACTTGACACAGCAGAAGCATATGATGGCTATGAGCTGTGAGAAGGATGTATCTTTCTTAAAGACCCCCCATTCAATTTTTCTTCCTCCACTTCCTAGTTTTCCTCCACCCTGATGAAAATATTCCTACAATGAGATAATTTAGCCAGTTCTCTAGCTGTAGGTATGCTGACTGGTAAAGCAAGTCCTTAAAGCTCCATGGCAACAGGCTTTGCCTTCCCACGATGCCAGATAACTGGAAGGCACCCGATATTTAAGAATTTCAGAGGCAATATGTTATTACTAGAAGATAAAAATCCCATGTAAATATGGGAGATACATTTCACACTGTCATAGTACTATCTGGAACCTACAAAGTAAAATAATATAAAAGCCTAGCTGGTTTGACTTTGTCTGGTATCTGAAAAGGCTGGAAATTTCAGGGAATCTTTGTAACAATCTCATTGCAGCAGACCTTTAGATAATCTTCTTTAGATAGCAGGTATCTCCAAATCCCAGCAAAAGCCCTAAAAAGAGCAATGTCAGAACTACTGACTGAGGGGACAGGTTATAATACATTCATTACCTGTGCTCCCAGGAGAAAATTTTTCTTATGATTACTGTGGTAACATACACTGCCAAACTTGTTCTACAAAACCTAACTTAAGTTGCCATATCCTCAGTGTCTCACTGACACCCATGGACAGTTTATATACTGGGCATGACATTCTATGCTTAAGAAAATCCCTTTGGCCAGTCTGGGTCAGCTGCCCTGGCCATGCCCTGCCAAGCTCCTTGTGCAGCTTCTCACAGGCAGAGGGTAAGACACTGAGAAGTCCTTGACTTAAAGCAAGCACCACTTAGCAACAACCCAATGATCCGTGGGCTGTCACTATCATTTTCATACTGACCCTGAAAAACAGCACTGACCCAGCTACTAAGAAAATGAACTCTGTCCCAGGCAAAACCAGGACAAGTCACAAGAGACAAATCCAACAATTTTTTCACCCTAGCCAAAATTTTCAAATAAATGTTTTGCAAAATTCAGGGCTATAGTATACAGCTCATACAGCATCATCTGGGACACTGAACAAGTATGGAGCATATCTGCAAAGAAATAAACATCAAGCATGTACTGTATGCAGTAAACATGGAAAAAAAAAGATGAAAAAACAGAATGCTATTCAAATTACATATCCTCATGATTTAGAAAAAAGATTCACCATAGAAATCAGTTATTGACTAAAGCTATGGAAAAATCAAGAGGAAAAAGAGCTCAAGTACACATTGACATTTGGACGGGAGGGGGCTCGGGGACAGGGTATAAGAAATCTAACTACTTATTTCTTTGGTTTATTTATGAAACCTTATTTTGTAATAATTTCCTCTTGAGACCTGATCACATTTCACGATAAAATCTACCTGAATAAAATTTCTTATCTGAAAATAAAACCAAAAATAAACATCAAAGGTGGGCATTAAATAAATAACTGCCCTATGGGTCACACTGCATTTTCCTTGTCTCAAATGTATCAACTGAAAGTATAGAAAAAATTGAAGTCTGTAGCAACACTACAGATTCACTTTTGAACATAAAACACTTCGTGCAAATGACTGCAAACTGAACTGGAGGATGCAGAAAACAGATGTTAGACATAAAACATTACTGCAAAGTACTCATCACAAACAACTCCCACCCACTGGCCAGTCAGCATGTACTATAATATTCTAGGGAGACTTGGCAAATAATTTCACAGTCAAATCACGAATATTGATGCTCACAAGCCAAGATGTTTGGGTTATTTGTTGTGATTAATACTCTTTTTGAATTTAAGTCTTTTTCATTGCCTGCAAACAAAGCTTCATTTTTTAAAAGATATTCTTCTTACCTGGTAAATAAATGTCAGCAGCAGAGATGGTTGTGCTAATCAAGGTGATTGCTTGGCTCCATATAATGCACTGAATTATTCTGCTCTTTGTGTAACTGACAGTTTTAAATTTGGGAGGGGAGGGGTAGTCAAACCCAAAAGCACCTACAGTGACATCATCATTCACACAAAGACTATTACTTGCTTGTGAAAATGACTATTCACGTAAGGAACTGCATTAATGCAGACAAAAAACCATTTGCATGAATGCTTGCAAACAGTGAACAACAGAGGTACATGAACATGAATCAAACAGCTGTTCAGAATTCAAATTAATGTTTGCAATACATGTTTTGCTGTATTTGGCAGCTCCAATCATAAGCACCAGTTGCCAGAGGTAGGCTCCAGTAATTTCAGTACTACAATTCGTAAAATTTACAAACACATAGCAAGCTAATTCCACTTAAGAGACTACACTGTATAGGTACAGTGAATACCATTAGTATAACCTTACTCGTATATTTTTGCTTACAGCAGTGGTCAATTTACACAAACATAAAATAGGTAAAGTCTTTGTCTTCTCATTTGCTTCAGCCTAGCTAAATCCACAGCACCAAGTACGTCCTGCAGGATAAGACTGCACAATTCAACCTGGGGAATCTGTTCTGGCATTGCAAGTCAAATCCTGCCAAACCCTGCTCTTTGCAGGGTTTCTATACCATCAAGTTACAGTACTCCTGATTTCACACTTCAGTACTAATCCACTAATCTTCTAGACTGCCTACACATTGTTGTACACTCTAACACATGCCACCTAGCTCCACTGGCAATGAATTTAAAATGCAGAAATGATGCTGGCATATGCTCATATGCTCACCTCTCAAGCGCTACAGATGCTGATAGAACTGGCTCCTTTAATCTTCCAAAAGCATCTCACATGGTCCTACATGAACCAAGCATGCAAATATCCCCTTCTCCATCACCCAACACAAGACTCCTGCATACAGCAGCAGTGAAATGGCCTTCTAAATCTTAGCTACATCAATTGATGTCAACAGTTGAATGAAATGCTTGTATAATTCAGCCAATTTTCAGAAGAAAATTCTATGCTAGTTTTCTTAATTTTTCTCTCAGCATGCTCCCCAGAGAACAAAGTAAAATGAGAAAGAGGCAGTATTAATTCAACCAGGAAGCCAGGACCTTAGCATTCACGTCTCCAGCAATGAAGGTGCAACTTGTTAGAAAGGGATTCAGAGGAAATCAGCAAGAGGGCCTTCCTGTCAATATGAAATTTTTCCAGAAAAGCTGTTTTAGCTTGTGTTTCATTTATAACAATTTTCAAAGCTTGCTACAGCAAGTCCTAGAGGAAAAGAGGAGATTCAGGAGGAAGACATGCTAAAGTTGGGTCATAAACTCCGTTTCACAATGCCTAACCTCCATATAAGTTATCTAGGACATTTTTAGCAGCACCCGTCAAAGCCCTTTCCACAGTCTTTAGGTCACACTACTGAAGACCTAGGCACTTCTAGGTTTGGGGTTTTCATGATGAAATTTCATTAATTAAAATCCCTTCACCCAAAATCTCTGCAGAAGGTTTTCTTTTACCCTTTTTAAAGAAAAAAAGATATTACTACCTGCATCTCAGAAAAAAATTTGAAGTTTGTATGAATGCTCCCAGAAAAGGCTTACTACTATTGGCATTGACTGTATTGCCGGAATGCTTGCAGAAAAGGTCTGGCCAGGAGAAGTCACAACTCTTTCTAAAACTGAAATGTGAAAACAGAAAAACACTGCTACAACAGTAGTCAGTTGTACTGACTTTTACAGATAGATACACCGAGTTTTAGAGCAGAGTGAGCACGCAGGTGATGGGAAGAACCAGCCTGTTATCTGGAAGACAGCACACTACCAACACATCTTTACTGCACTCTTTGCAAAAGGACATACAACATTTGGATTGCTTAGCACCTTCGCAGCTACTGGAATGAGGTTCTGAGACTGGCAGCAGTGTATCTGGCACAGCAGCTTTGCATTATTCTGCTTCCAGCTGCAAGAATGGCAGTAGGCTCCAGCTCCATAATGAAGATTGGAACGCTATCAACTTCCTGAGTACTGGAAATAAGTGGCCTTTAATATAAATTTTGTCCAGATTAGCCCATGTAGTAATACTAATTGGCTCACTGCAACACCTTTTCATACTATTTCAGCACTGATTTTCCATGGTGTTCTTTCATGAACATCAATCTTGCACCCCACCTGCAGAGGAACTGCACAGCATGGCAGTGAATCTTGTGTATCTCCTGCCAAAGTACAGCATGGCCATGACTGGTACATGCCAAAGGGGCCTTCCCATCTCTCCAGCTCCAGTACACGTCACTCAGCTCCCTGTTACATGCTGCACTAGCACACAGCCCGGCTGCTCCTTCACCACTGCCATCAAAGCCACTAGAGAAAGCGTGAATTCCACAGCTCTCCTCAGTGCCATGTTCTCTGCATCTTGACACAGGGGGTAGCCATTTGCTACTCTGAAATATATAGTGTTTAATAGATGTTCAAAAATCCAACCAACCAAAACAAACTCACAAAAACACTCACCATGTCCAAATTCAGAACATCTGAACTCCAAGAGCAGCAGCATGAACTTGTAACACGAAATCATACTGGAGCATATTTGCAAAACTCGCTCTGAACTAGTTTTTTCTCTTTTTTCTTTTTTTTTCCTTCTAAAAATACAGGAACAGACTCTTCCAGTTTAACTGTTTAAGTACTGAGGGATGTGTGCACATGTCCAAGTGGTGACAGAGAAGTGTAGATGCAAATTTTAGGTAAAAAACGACCAAATATTTCGTACCTTGTTCTGGCCACAATTTTTGGCAATAATAGTACTACTTCTGTGTGACAAGATTAAAAAAAAGACTAACTTTAGAAGACTACAGTTTAGAAATAAGACGAGTAGGTATTTTGGAGGTTTTCTGCAGAATGGCAAACGTGGTAAGATTATCTTCACCTTGTGGTCTGATATGAACTATACAGCACAGAATTCTCTTCACACATGATCAACTAATGCTGGAAAAATCTAGCCTGGCAGAATCCTCAGCTCATCTGTTTGCAACTTGCTATAAAAAAAGCCAAACCAGAAAAAAAAAAAAGCCACAGTACTTCCTCCACGTTATCATCACTATCTTTCACAACCTAGACATCACAGGCAATATGCAATAAACTTTCTCATTACTATTTTTACCAGATGAGAACTTCCGCTTCTATATCCAAAATCCAAGGGATTCATGACAAATTGGCACAACTTGGCTACCACTATGAAGTGCAAAGATGTACTTCTAGCAATGTATCATACCTTTACTTCCTCAAATAATGTTTAGATTACTTACTATCTCCATAGAATCTTGAAGTACATACACAGTAAGAGAAGGTTTAAAATTAAAGCAACTCAGGTTTGTCCACCTGAGCTGCAAACAAATTATTCTCAAGAAGACTCATAGAAAAGTTTCTATAATCCATTTAATCATCTGCTTTCTTAATATGCTGACAGTCTCATATAGAATGAAAGGTATCGTACGCCTTCCTCTCACTCGTTTTGCTGGGTTAAGAACTGTCCGTATGGATGGGCCCAGAGAGTGATGGTGAACGGTGCTGCATCCAGTTGGTGTCCAGTCAGGAGTGGTGTCCCTCAGGGATCAGTGTTGGGCCCAGCCCTGTTTAACATCTTTACTGATCATCTTGATGAGGGGATTGAGTCTACCATTAGCAAACTTCCAAAGTTAGATCAAGGTGTTGATCTGTTGGAGGGCAGGAAGGCCCAGCAGAGGGACCTGGGCAGGCTGGATCGATGGCCAGACCAGGGGCATGAGGTTCTACATGACCGACTGCTGGGTCCTACACTGCGGGTACAACCACCCTGTGCAGTGCTACAGGCTGGGGGCAGAGTGGCTGGAAGGTGGCCCAGTGGGAAGGGACTTTGGGTGCTGGTCAACAGCGGCTGAGGGAGCTGGGGGTGTTTAGCTTGGAGGAGGCTCAGAGGGACCTCATCACTACCTGCAACTGCCTGGAAGGAGGGTATAGCCAGGTGAGGGTCAGTCTCTTCCCCCAGGCAACCAGCAACAGAACAAGAGGTTGCAGTCTTAATCTGTGCCATGGGATGTTTAAGCTGGACATAAGAATTTCTTCACAGAAAGGTGATTAGACATTGGAAGGGACTGCCCAGGGAAGTGTTTAAGGAAAGACTGGACCTGACACGCAGTGCCATGGTCTAGTTAACATGGTGGTGTTTGGTCATAGGTTGGATTCAATGATCTCAGAGATCTTTTCCAGCCTAATGGATTCTGTGATTTCAAGTAATCAAAAGCAAGTATTCAACTTTCACTTTAATTGACCTTTGGTACTTGTGATGTCAGTTAAAAATGGATTTTAGTATTAATTTGCAGAGGATTAATTATTTGTACGTGTCACAATATCTTGTAATATTTTAATGCTATCTTCAAGATACTTCGTAACAGGAAAAATGCCCATTTCAATGATGAAAAACGAATCAGCATACCAACTAACATATGCTACCAGAAATCATATATATATATATACACCAACAAAATAAAATAATAAGCAGGGTATATTTAGCCTACTAAGAAAATGTTTGCCATTTGTTCTGTTTTCTAGGCACAAGCAGGAAGTCATCCAATGGGAAAGAAGCAGGAACAGAAAAAACTGGTATTTTTCATTTATACTGAATACCAGCTAACAACAAAACAAGTTATGATATGTGGAAGGAATAAATAATGAAGAACTGGATTAAAAAATAGTAGTATGATAGAATGTCCCAGGTTGGAAGGGACCCACAAAGATCACTGAGTCCAGCTGCGGCAGGTAGTGGTTACACATTCTTAACTGAAAATAACTAATTCTTTAAAAGATGAAACTGCTTAGCAACGCTAAGCAACTGAATGCTATTTCTTGCTTGTAACAAGTTTTTTAGTGATATAGGTCTTGACTTTTGCTTAAGGTAATTTAATATTTTACTTAAAATGGTTTGCATGATATTTCAGTCACCTGCACATACAACTGATAAGGAAGCATTCACTAATGCAATAAATAAAAGAAAAAAAAATCTTTCATTTGCAGGTTGTTAACTTACAAAATTAGTGTTTAAGCACACTTTTTCAATCATAGACTTCACTGGGAATAAGCCTGTATCTTCAAGTATTATACAACACCTTACCTGCATCACCACCATGAATTTTTTTAACCATCTACCTGCCTTCCAACTCTTCATCTAGTCTACTTGCCACTCACATGCTCCCTTCTCAGCAGGGTCTCCAACCAAGGCTAATGAGCTTATCTCATTTCCACCGAGCTGGTGAATGCTGGCAGCAGCTGACAGTGAATGCTGGACAGAAAATGCAAATCTGTAGTTCATGTAGAATACCTGAATCATTAAAGAACTTTAAAACTAGTGACAGCACAGTAGTTTTATTCAGTGTCTTTCATGCTGTCATTATTAAGCAGTAGGTATTTTTAGCCACCAAAAGCCAAATCCATCTGCAGCAGCAGCGTTTCCAAGGAGACAGAATAATTTAAACACATGTGGAACTACATCTCTGTTTTCATCAACTCCTCTCTGTTACTGGGGCACTTCTGAGTCAGATTTCTCATTTGATGGGGGGAAAGTGATTTGAATACATGGATTTGAGACCGTGTAATTTAACAGTTCAGCTTATACTTTCAGATACATATCCATTACCTAAAAATAACAAATGTTATGATAAAACTCCACTATTTTTCAGTCAGTGTTATTTACCAGTGTTTACACTCCAGTATAACAAAAACAAGAGATACAACTCACCAGTCTTTCAGAATAATTTTGTGACATTTGCTGCAAATTACTGACTTTTTTTAAATTTTTTTTTTAGCAAACATATCAAGCTCCATTTTCTGAAGAAACAGCTAGGAGGAAACAACACCACTCCCAATGGCAAGGTACATCAGTAAGTGGACAGCGGACAAAGCTTCTTCCAGTCCTTTTTAGCACTCATAAGATCTCTACTGACTTGTTCCAGTTTTTCTTTATGGTACAAATTTTTAGTAGTTTTAGGTCTGCTTTAAAGGAATTCTCTCAGTGAATACAACAAAAATGGATTCATGTATTTACTGATTTTAATCTCTGAAATCTATTAAAACTAAATTCCATCATTTTAGCTTTATAAATCTATTTTATAAATATATTTACACTCAAATCCATTATAATCACAATTTATTTACACCATTTAATATTTTTGCTTCAAGCCAGCAAAACAGGCTCCTGTATAACAATTATTTCCTACATGTAAAATGTAGAGGTAAGTGAATAGAGAGCTGACTCATTGAAATCCTTGCCCCAGTGAGGTGAATATCAAAATATCCTATTGTTTCAGTGGGGCTAGGACTTCTGCCTGCAGTCCTATATGCTCATTTGATGTGACTTGATAAACAAATCTACTTTCTGTACCAAGCAATTTATTTGCTGCTTGCCATCTCCAGATTGTGTGAACTAATAGCTGCTGCAAACACAAACTCTGCAGAAGCAAGCTATTTCAACGATTTATTAAAACTCATATGTAAATGCTGTAGGTACTACAAGATTTATCTGTCACATATACATAATTATATGCATCTTTTTTTCCTTTATGACAAAGATAATTTTATACCCGAGTTAACAATCACATTCATTCCAAACCTAACAGTAATGCAAAAAATCTACAAAATCCCTTTCAGTAGTTCTGAGGAGCCATTCTTAGTTTGTTCACCACTAAATAAGACAGTTTCAGAAGCAGTTCATTTTCCTAACCAAACACAAAGAAAGCATTTTTAGATCTTACTGCACTCTCTTCCTGCTGGTCACATACACTGTACTCTCAATAGTGAATATTTCCATCACACAAAATGACCTCTCTTCCTACAGCTTACTGAGCAAGTACGGCATCAATGAGATGCAATGCGTATCCTGTCACATGAGAAAGCTGCCAGCATCAGGCATGCCTATGATTTCACTCTTTATGGATCTCACATCCATTGAAACCTCCAAGGCAGGAGAAATAATGACAGGAAAAACTGCTTCAGAGTCATTTGTGAGGAACAAGCATGATGCTTGCACGTGCATTTTTATATCCAAGAAATACGGCAAGGATCAAGAATAGCTATTTACGACAGGAATTGTTTTCACCCTTACCTGTAAATCGGGTTTCTGTGTTTCAGCCCAGTCAGTGCAGAATGAAAGGTTTACTCCCCCTTTTTCCATCCATCAGACAGCAGCCATCCAATAACTGAAGTCATCCTGGCATCCTCTGGAACATGCTCTCTCCCTTATTTCCCACTCCCCACCCCCATCTGCATGCTAGCAAAATGGGAAAACAGCAAGAAAAAACAGAACAAAAAAGCACATCTAAAAAACAGCTTTATTAAGCTACTTAGTAGTCAGTGAGGACACTCGGTACTAAAAGGTAATGACAAAATTTAAAGACAAGAAAAAAAAGTCTATTAATAAACCTTCAGCTCTACTACTGAATAGGAATTCTCCCTTTCAGCTACTTTTTTTAAGGAAAAAACAAGCAAATAGCTGTAGGAACACAGTTACTGCCTGTATACATTCTTTGAGACTGACTCAGCTATCCAGATCTTCAGTGAAGAGTGCTGCTGTGTATTTAGGAAAACTTGTGATTATCAAAGTAACAGTGGTGCTTTTATACAAACAAGGATCTGAAATCTCAATGCAAATTAGAATAATTCAGATAGATGCCAGGAATTTCCTACAAAATATGTTTGCTTTCCATTTGAGGCAGTATTTATAAAATACCTCAAAAAGAATAATTAGTAGATACTTTTTCTTGAATGGGCATGTAAATGATACATTTTCTTGAATAGCTATGAATATACTCTACCTGTATAACTGGTGCGTGTGCATTTTACTGCATTTATAATTCAGCACCCAACGTTCAGTGTGCTGCCTGAACTTTACACAAAACTTTCTATCTAAATAAGAACTCAAATGCAGAGAATGACTACATGAACAATTTTCAGTTCATGTGCCTGAAATATATTCATCTCTTTACAGCCTCTTAAATCTAGTTTGAAAAAATTCTTTTCCAAGATCAGAGAATTTTTATTTTCCATCTCTCTGTATAAATCAGGTAGGTATCAGCTCAGTTGAAGACAATGGCATCACATTCAGTTTATGACAGTTTAATTACATTTAAAATCAAAATCAAACATAAGTCCTCTTAGCTAAAATATCATTTACTGCCATATCAAAGCATTTGTACTCCAGGATTTCCCCTTTAAAGAAAAACATTAAGCAGCAGAAGCTGACAAATACCTTTGTGTTTACAAATTTTAATCTTCAGCTATAGCCTTCCAATAAAATTAACTGTGAATTCCTTTAAATACCAGCATCTGTTCCCTTCAATGAATCATTGATCTTTAACCACAGCAAGACTATACCAATTAGCATACTTTCACTACAAAGTAATAGCTGATTTAGCTTCTAAAACATTAGCTGTCAGTCTTAGCACAACAAACTGCCAGCAGATCCTGTGCATAACATTCACACTGTCTTTACAAGTAAAGGTGTCTTTTAAACCAAATTACCTCAGTTTAACATAAAACCTCTTCTTAGATGCCTAGAAAAATGGAAATCCCTTCCTGCAAGCTTTAAAAAATTTAGGTTTCAAATCCAAAAAATCAATACTATTTTCTTTAGAAGAGAAAAAAGGGAATACTGAGGGACACCTAAACAGACATTTTGTCCTGATAAGCAATTGGCTGGAAGACTTCAAATTTATTTTCTTTTTGATCTGCAGAAAGAAATTTGGAGTTGAGCACTAACACTTCACCTTTGAACCAGCCTGAGTGCTGAGAGAAATGAACAGACATATAGAACTGTGGGGCCACAACTACACTTAATAAACGTTTTTAAATATAGATGCAAGGTTCAGCACTGTTCCATCCCCAAAACACCATCAGAATAGCTAGTCAAAAAATGGGCACTACAAAGAAGTATATCAGAATGCCTTGCAAAATCTGCTATGAAAATAGCGGAGTATTACCAACAAAAACGCCAATAGCTCTACAACAGTTACAGAATGAAGCAACTCTTAATACAGACAGTGTTTTTAAAGAAAAAGACAAATAGCATTGCTACAAAAACTGATTGGCATTAAGTAGGCTGCTGCTTCCCCCACACTCAAGGGCTGCACAGACAAGCCTCCCTAGCAGTGGGGTCTGTACAATCTCCAGGACCTAACCTTGACAGTTTCCTCAGATTTCTATGTAACATCAGACAGCCCTTGCGAAACTTGCCCTATCAAGAACTGAGTAAAGTCGTTTACATGACAAATGCATTTTAAATATATGAAATTCACTTCTGCAGGGTGCTGAGGACATTCTCCTGTACAGGTGGGGGCGTTTGGCTGCTTGGGCACAAGCCAACCTACAGACAGCACAGCTGGTGGCCCTGAGAGAGGAAGGCAGCAGCAGCCCCTGCCCACCCTTTGGCAGGACTCTTCCTTCAAGTTCAGCCTCTTGCCCCTGGGCCCTGCGGGAGCTGTGCTCCCACTGCTGCAGCCCTGCTGGGACCAGCCAGGCACCCTCCTGACCCGGAGGGCTGAGCAGGCCCCTGTCTCCGCAGGGATCCTGCCAATCCAGCCTGGCAGCCAACCCCAGGCCAGAGCTGCTCCTCGGCTTCTGTCTCACCTGCTCTTTCCAAGCCACCTGCTGCACTGGCTGCTCCCCGGCAGAGCACCTGGACCTGACTGGCCCTTTCCAGAGCCAGCACCTGCTAAATCTTAGCAATGCTTTCCAGCTCCAAAGTGCCATTATTGGACTAATTAACCACATATACACAGAGATGGAGTAAGGGAAACTGAATCCAGGTTTATACCCAGTTCCCGCTGTGACTCAAGGAATTACTTTTTGTACTTTTGTTTGGCTATTTCTCCTTTTTTTAAACTTACCTATACTTGGTACTCCATACAACACACATTTATTTTTTTTCCCCAGAACTATTACATTGGAAAAAAGGAAAGCTTCACCAGAAAGCAGATTCCTGAAACAACTTCCTTCACTTTTCCTTTCCCTGATTATGTCTATTGCTACCAAAATATTTACTTCCGTTTTCTCTGGCTGAACAAAGAATGAAGTTTCTTTCAGTAATCCCTGTATGAAATAGTTTGACAGGATTGCTTCCTTCCTAAATAAACCTTCGGGCTGGGGTACTGGATAGCACCTTCTTCACCATCTTCGTTTCTCCTGAAATGCAAATCTTTCCAAGAAGGAGAGAAGGTAAGCAATGGCTGAGGGCAAAATGGTCCTGTATATGTACAAATATCAAAGAACTCTGATTACTAACATCTCTTGATCTCCACTTGATACGCTGCACAGGCACTCACAGCCCCTGGATCCCAGCAGCTATCCTCAGGTTATGTAACTTTATGATAGCTTATCACACAGTCCTTCACTAAAACCAATTACTGTAGATCTCTCCTGTCAAGTGCAACAGTAGCTGTAACATCCTTTATGAAGGTATGGGTGAAGCTCAGTGTTTAGAAAACCCTGCAGGCAGACTTTTGCAGCAGTCACCAGGCTACTGACTGCAGACTCAGGCATTTGCCTAAGACAAGCAGTGGCTACTGGCCAGCTCAGGAGCAGAAGAGCTATCACCTGACCTGTTGTAAAAGGTCAGGTCTCGCACAGCAAAAGTGCTCTTCTGAAAGACTGCTCCTTGGATGGCAAAACAAATTTCTCAAACAAAAGACCCTTATTCACAGTTCTGCTAGCAGGATCCCAGGAAGGCATGTCATGTTCCACATGTTAGATCAACGAGATCTCCTGAACGCAGACAGGTATTGTAACACCGTGTTTCTCAGCATCCTACCTGTCTGTGCAAAGATACTGGAAGCAGGAGGAATCTGGTTTGTAAGGTAGCAAAAAGACTACGTGAATTTCACAGCCAACGCCAATTCCATGTGGCAACTCAGGATATCCAGTGTTGTTACAAAATGTGCCACCATGGTTCCCAAGCAGAATAAACACCAGCGGAGGGAAAAAAAAAGATAAAGTGATGAATGAACTATGTATGACTTACTGGTGTGTACTCAGCTACCTAGAAAAATCCTGTGTGGTCAGAACACTGGAACCTGCTGATGTTTGATTATGAAATCCAGGCCAAGGTTTTCCTAATTTGAAGTTGCTGGCATTGCCAGGAAATTACGTATGATTTATGACTGAAAACAAATGGAAAATGGATGTTTCTTTCTCACAAATGGTAGACAAATGCCATCACCTAGTCTTAAGAAATGCCTGCAGAATTCCAGTATTCTGAGGTTTAAGTAGTTTGAAGCTATCAAACAGGATATGTGTGATACAGTTTCCACGACTCTTTGAAAAAAAAATTCAACTCCACAGTCAAACAGCAAAGTAAAAATGCAGAATCCATGTAACAAGCTATACTGGCTTCAATGCCCTACTGACTGCATTCAATGAAGCCTGAAGGGATGACAGTTCAGGTTGCAAGAGATGGTGGAAAATTATGGGCAATGCACAATGAAAACACATAACCCTGTATTTTGAAAATCAAAACTGCTTCAGGAAAGAATAGGATTAATTAATGACAGCCTTCATACTTTTTTACTCTTTAACAGAACCTAGAAGACTCTACTGTGTCTGAAGGGGCTGAACAGTGTTTGTTCCAGTTCAGAACAGCAACAAACCAAGTCCTTTTTCATAAGGCACATCATACTGGGCAGTGGATCTGTCACTTCAGTATGTTCCTCCTGTTACAGTAGGAGGAATTAACTATCAAGGAACTGTAAAAACTACACTGATATGCTCAGCTTGCAGATGGAGATGCAGACTGAGCTCTGGGTGGGAGGCCAGAGAAAGACAAGAGGCTGTGTGTGAACTGCCAACTTCGGGATGACAAAGGACACAAAGACTGGTGATGCTGGCCAGGTGAATGGACACTGAGAGACACAGCAGGAACTTATTAATGACAAAGGAGTTGAAGCTGGATGACACCAGCAAGATGGATGGACACCTAGAGGGCGGCAGGAGCTGAAGAGGAAGAGAGACTTTTCCGCACTGGGGCTGTGAAGGCACAGAGCCTTTGCTGGGGGTCCCTGCTCAGAGGCATCAGCTGGAGCTGTTTCTGTGTTACTGTGCCAGGAATAAACAGCCTGATGGATACTTGATGCTCTGCTGGAGGCAACCCGGGGTGGAACCAGAGAGGAAACTCAGTCTGGCCTTATGAGGGGGCTGTGCTGGGCGTCCAGCGGGGCCTGCCGGGGTCACTGGGGCCACCTGCCATGAGGGGCTCTGGTCCCAGCTGTGGTAGTGTGGCCTTGGGAGTGTGACTGCCACAGCCTCGGGAACGGGCACACGGGGAAGTTTCATTAACGGGGCGACTGGGGAAGGATTACACTGGCTGTTGCGCTGCTAAAGGCCAAAAACACTTGCTGTAGCTTTAACACAAAGAGTACTGCAGCAGCCATTATAAATAAATTTATCCTTACTCCTTGATAAAGAAAGGCAAGGAAAACCAAACCAAATGCTCCTTTCTTCTTAAAATATATGTAGAGAGCTTATGTGAAATCAAGTAAAATTAAAACCAAAACCAACCAAAGAAACCAAAAAAACCCCACATCAAAGAAACCTCCATGAAAATAGTGCCAACAGGTAAGAACAACTCTCAGGCAAAACTGAAAAACATATTCAAGGCAGACTAGTTTTAACCTCTTAGAAAAGCAAGCTAGATAAATTTCAAGTTCCTCAGACTCCCACCCACTTACCAACATTCAGTTTATATTCCTTCAATCAGCTCAAAAGTATAGTCATCTGCCTTCAGTAAAAGCGAGTCAAAACAAATGACACAAAAAGAGACAAAAGGTAAGCAAAGAACTTTTGCACAAGAGTATACATGGATTTCCACTAATTCATCTGTGACTGTCTTATAAAGCAGCCTTTCTACCATGGAAATTATTTCCAATTTTGCTTATTTGCATACCAACTAAGTCAGGTAAGCGCTTCCCAAAACCCAAAATTGACTTCTCATAATAACAATACAAAAGCCTAAAACATCAGACTTCAAAAACAAGCTTCTCTTGAACCATTATCTATGCTTCATGACTGAAGGGCAAAATTAAACAAACCTGAAAAAGTTTATTAACCCAGTTTTTGTTAGTGGTAAATAAAAAATCTTGGCTTTCATCCTTATCTGCTCCAGTGATGGTGGCCCAGCACAGTAATGGAAAAGAGGAGGTAGGTACTACCCCTTTTGAAAGGAACACAGACACTGACAGCTAGGTCAGGGAGGAACACCACTTTTCTCTGCTATGACACAGGCATCTTACGAGATCTTAGTCAACACAGCTGAGTACCTGGAACATTAGTAAGCGTTCTTTTTCTGCTTATTTTGCAGACAAGAGTTTCTTCTTTTATTTCTATTCCTCCTCCTCTGCTAACGCACTGACTTGATGAAGCCTTTAGGGTTAATAAACACACAGAAACACAAATGCATGAAGCCAAATATTATGAGCTTAAGCAGCTATACCACAACTAGTTACAAACATCTAATTCAAAAAGGTGGAAAAACATTAAGAACAGGCATAATATCTAAATATATTTCCTCCAAACATTTGATGCTTACCCCAACTGTGGGCATTTCCCATTTTTTTCAAGAGTAAAACTAAAAAATCAACTAGATTTAGATAAATTTTGCCCTGAATATTATCATCTTGGTTTCAACCACATGCAGTGTCCTAATCCTCCTAATTTGGTTTTTCTTGGCAAGTTTCTGCTCTCTTACCCTTCCCAGCTTCATTAACGAGTCTACAGCTACCCTATCTTCAGCCCCACCTATTGGTCATATTCATATTCATTCATATTGGTCACTAAAAGTTGCCCTTGGCCTTTTACTTTTATTGGGGATTGTGGGGCTGCTCACAGTCAGTTCACACAGGTTACCAGAGACCACAATGCTACACTGATATCTAGAATTCACTCTTCTCCTGCATTAGATTTTGGATTTTGTGTCATATGCTACACGTATCTATGTGCCAACCAGTGATCAAAAGAGGTATCAAATGGTGAATCAGCTCCTCAAGTACAATACACAGACAAAACATTTTTTTGGTAACAATTTCTGGTGTAAAAAATTACATTGTTTTACATTTCTACCAATAAAAGTACTACATTTTTAAATGCACTTGCACAAAATTTAATTCCAGAAGTTACTGAAGGAGCTCCTTGTATACCCCATGCATTCTTTTAAGAATGGCCATGCACTGTTGCTATCGATAGTACTCACTCTTTTTCCCCAGTGCTGCTGATGTACAGCTCACCAAAACAGACAAGGAAAGAGCATCCAAGGAAATCATGCCCAGTTCATAAGAACATGTGGCTAACCAGTATTACCAGCCTTTCAATATAACCACTTGGTGGGGCCATTCTCATGCCTGTTCCATGCATGGTTTTGTCCTAGTGTGTTTGTTTTTAATAACATAATTGGCTCTTCAAAGAAAAATAAGAAGATACGTATCACATAAAGATTAAAGATCTTTAATCACAAAAGATGATGAGTAGGGTATTAAGTTAAGCTACTGAATGAATAGTAAGCAAACTTAAAGCTTGTAAGTGGCAGAGCTGTTAAAAAATAGGAAGGAAAAATTATATGAAAGATCAGTTGCTTTTTCAGAAATTCAGTGTGCCTAATTTGTCTCCTTGTAAAATTAAAGGTCATTATTTAGCCTTTTGTTCCATCATAGCTAAGGTGGAATTCAAAATGTACATAATTTTGCTGATATTAAATTAAAATGTCCTCATTCCCCAAGTGGTGGGAACTTCAGCTGCACCAAAGAAAGCAGCATTCTGCAAAAGTCAACCTGTGTCTTCACGTACAGATCTGCAAAAGCATTCTAGAAGAGAACACTCACTTGGCAGGGAACAAGAGTCCAGTCCCTATTTCCATATCAATCTTGTGAACAAGAAAGCCCACGTATCCCTACACACAAGTGAGTGGCCCAATATGAATGTTATGCCCTGTTTCATCCAATATAAACCAAGAGAAATGGCAGGCCCTTGCTTAGCACTATCCTCCCAACATTATTTTATAGCTTGTTCATTATCTTATATCTCTGAAAGATGCAGGTGTCAATATCAGCACTTACAGGCCAAGAAAAAACAGTATCCAAGTCTCTCATTTTCTTAGGAATTGCTCTCAACAACAATAAACAAGTCTATCACTGGTAGAAGAGAAAATCCTATTACATTAAGAGTTCACCCACAGAAAAGAGATCAGTGCTTTGGATTTCCAGTGCACAGAGCTGACTGTGCTTTAAAGCTCATAAATTCAGATATCCTACAGTGCTAGTATGCCCATTTCAGCAAGCTAGAAGCCCCAGTGAAATGCAGGATGACTGAATTTCTCTTTACACGTTTTGCAGACACAAGTTCTACTGGCTATGTTAAAAACACCGTAAGCATTACTTTAAAAGTTGTAGCTGCAGAAGGACATCAAATGGATTTCCTGACTTTCAAATGCCTCTTTAATCACCTTCAGTGCAGCAGCAGGCCTCCAAGAAAATGCTTAGCAGAATCATGAACTTTGAAGGAGCCATACCAACAGAACACCAGGGTTGGCAGTGAAAAGCAGGGCAGTCAAAAGCAACAACCAGGAACTAATTTAAACAGCTTTCTCAAGACATGTCAAACAAGGAAAGACAAAAAAAATTGTCACCGGGCAGAGAGCTCTTTTCAGACAGATCAGCTTCTAAAGAGAGGTTCTGGAAGAATCCCAAAGTTGTCATTAAAACCAAAAAGCCTCACTTCTTACACAAACTGTTAAGCCTTAGGCTAGGAATGATTTTCAAAGCAGTGACAGAGTCTGCTTTATTTTGCATCATTATAAACAGATAATTTCTGGTGAAGTTAATGAGCAACAGAAGCTGGAGAACAGGCTTTCCTTCCGTGTTCAGACACACAAAATCAGAAAGTCATATTCAATGAGAAGTCATTCAAGCTCTCATTTATTTAGAATAAGTGTTTATATTCAGTGTGTCTGTAAGGGAGAGGTGCAGACAATGGTCTCCACAGTCTTCCTACTGTATCCCTTACAGATCTTCTCATACAAACTCAATTAAAAAACTGTCTGAAAAATCCATCCAGTCAGGTAGCTGTGCCCCACAATGAGAGATGCAGTGCTTAAACGTAACTGGAGGGACTCTGCAGCAGAAGAAATCTGCCTTTGATGATCAGATGGTTCCTAGCTCATACATAGGTGGTATGATGAAACAAAGATGGCACCAAACATGGCACCCTTATACAGCTACATCAAACAGGGAAATGACAAAGGCTAGCCATCAGACAATCCCTTAGGTATCTCTGCTACATACTGAATATGTAGAAATACAGTGTACAGACAAGTCAAAAACTTGTCTTTGTAACCATGCTAACTTCTCTTATCTATTACCACGACCACTGGCACTTCCCCGATGGTAACTTGGAACAGTTCTAAAAACGGCCTCACTTGTAAATAGATTAAGGATAAAAGGGTAAAGGGTATCATCCACTCAATGTTATGGATTGAAATATAACACGAAAAGTTCAATATAAACTGGAAGATACAGGAAAGCCATTTCAAATATTTTCATATATCACATGAATGACTCTTTTTGCTATTTTAACCTACAACTGTACAGTTTTCATCAAAGACTTTCACAAGCAACACCAAAAATACCCATTTTGGAACAATTCAAATTTCTAAATGAATGCTGATTACTCTATACAGATTGAAAAGATGACGTCCCTAATCATTTATTACTAAAACTAGACTAAATATTAATCTAAATGTTTTTAAAATGGATTTTATTTTTTTTTAGTCTATCTTTTAAAAAAATTTAATAGTGAGATGCAAGGAATTCAAGATATTCTAATAAACATTGTGTTTCATTCTAGGGATACAATATGATAAAAGAAAACCAGGCAATTTTAGCTATATTCATGGGGCTTTCCTCCTCTCTGACTGAAATTTACAAACTTGATCTTTAACATCTCCTAAGCAAAACAAAGGTTTTGATAATAATTAAGTGAATGTATTCATTTTACAGATAATGTATTGCTATAAAAAGTACAATTTTTCCACATATTAATAGGAATTTATGTCACACCCAGGATCAGCAGCAGTATGAGTAAACTGTTTCATCAATAATATATCAGATGCTGACAAGAAAGCCTGGTAGTGAGCAATTCAGGAGCTCTTCTAAGTCTTTAAATTATCTTCATTAAGCACAAAACATGGTAGTAATTTTAATATCAGCATTTTTATCAGACTGCTCCTTAAAAAAAAGACAGAAGTAACTACATTTATTCATTAGTTATTCTTAAACGTAATCCACATCCCATTCTGGAAACAAAACTGGGAATTCTCTTTAAAATCCCCTTCATAAGGGAGTTACCACAATCAAAGAACTCAGCAGGAGCATCAGTTCGGTACAATCACGCACTGACACCTAGTGAATGCTTGCAGTTAAATCCTGTTGCTGATCTCCTCATCGCCCATGCACGACAAGCCTCACTTGCCATACTGCCAAGATGCTTCAAATACAATGTTTCCCTTATTCCAATTAGGGGGAATTCTTGTCAGGATGTGCAGTATTCCTTTTACACGAGCATGAGAAGACACGTAAAGTATCTGACCAGCTCGAAAACATGTATGTCCCTGTAAATGAGTCCCTACTTTGTTTTATTTTTCATGCACAATGGCAGCCTAGTGACTAGTGCTCAGTGTGGCAGTGAGAACAAGCAGACAGACAAGTTCTTCGAGACGAGATGGATTTTGCAAACCCCCAACTCCACTCAGGGAGTCAGCTGGCTCCACACACAGCACAATTGTTTTCTTTCCATTATGCAGCAGATGGTGCTGGAGATGATCTGAAAAGCCCTTAAACGTGAACGGCACATGCAGAGAAACAGTGGAGACTGCAACCACAGGATTTATAGCCGAGAACAATCTGGGGTCAGTGATTATGTCATCACATTGTCACTCCTAATGTGTCTCAACAGAGATGCAGAAGCTAGCTGTTCGACCCATTCTTCAAGCTTCATGCAGAATCACCAGCCTCACATCCTCATCAGAAACAACAGAGAGCTCCTGACATTGTTTCTCAACTCCTCTTATTCTTTAATTGCATTTAAGGGATCCCTTTTCCCAAACTTTTTGCGTTTCTTCACTCTAAAACCCAAGGTAGCAATTATCTGTTCTCTTGAATACTCGGGGAGCACTGGACAAATTAATCAGTGAAAAACTGCACCGCCTAGTATTACAAGCAAAGCCAGAAAAACAAATGCCAAAATAAGCCTTCAAGCTCTTACAAGTGAGTTGAGGTTGTGTTGGAAGGCAGGGGAGGAGGGGCAATGCAATACACTGCCAGATGCTATCCATCACCGTAAATCTTTTCAGACCCGTGTTCAAAACTCCACTTTTCACAGCTTGAGTTTCTTGAATTTCCAAACAGAATGTTCCAGAATCACACACACTATTATGAATTATATACCTCTGAAGCCTGTAACCATTTTTCCAATATTAGCTCTGAATTGACTTTGGTGGAAGTTAGTTAGAAGAAAAAGTTAAAATTAGTAATTCCAGAACTTCTAGCTTCACTTGAGAAAAAATTATGTGTATCCAGGGTATTCATGCTTGGGTCTGGGTGCTAGGCTCAACTTCTCTGTCATGTATATGCAAATATTTTGTTACAGATATAACACACACAGGTCATTGCAGTAGTGAAAAGCTTTAACAAATGGCTATTTGGATGAAGTTATTACTAAATACTAGGTTGCTCTTTCCTGTACAATCCTTCTCCAGCAGAACGGCTTGTCTTTGGATGAGTAGCTCCGGTTGTAGTGGTCAAAGTGATGTTTTTTTCTTTTTCCTGATTCCATAATAATCCCACATCTGTGTGTGGTGACAGTGGCAGGGAGAAACAGTCTCCCAGCCCAAACCATGAAGACCAGCAGGCCACTGGGAGCTGCCTTTACTTTCCAAATTTGTTTTAATGCATCTCTAAATTACCTATCACACGTCATGAGGATAAATTTCCTAGATGTATTATTCAGAGGCTTTTACAACATTATCTAATTTACCTGTGCTGTTTGTTTCAGCAATTGTGTAATTCCCATTTTCTTTTTTACCAGTTACAAAACTAAACAACCCAAACTAAACTGTGGGGTTATGGCAAGAACTTGACACATCTGAATAACTGGCTTCTTATTTTGGAATGAGTGCTCAGAAGGAAAAAACAACACAGAAAACCTATCTAACTTAGAAAAAAATGACCCAAGCAGAGTTACTTTATCAAGGCTTATTCTACAGCTATTTGGTTCAGGATACACCCTGAACATCCCATACCACTTGTGCTCATCTGAGATGGTGAGGGACAGACACTGAAAAACACACAAAATTATTGCCACTGTTAATAAATTTTAGTTTGTGAATCAGGTGCAGTATTTTGAGATCCTTCACTTAAAATATCTAGTGTATGTCTGTTAAAGAAGTAAATATTCTATGAATGCATCTTGGAGACAAGTTCATGTCAAAGTAAACTTTAGCAGAAGCATGGCAAATCCTGAGCAACTAAACTCTCATTAATTTTTGTAAGCATATACAATGTTCACAATTACATAGACATACAAATTTCTAGGTATATACAATGCTCTCCTGCTTGTTGAGACTGTATCTGGAAGACAACATACTCTTCTATGCTATCAGGACAGCAAAGCTTGACAATTTTTTCAAAATTTCTTATACTATGTAAAAAATTAGAACAGGTAACTGTATTCTTGTCAAATAGGAATTCACATTTATGGGTAAACATATGGGCAAAACACAGATTATTAAGGAGAGAAACCTGAGGGGGAACAGCAGTGCCTGATCAGCTTCCAGTGATCAAAATTTCTTCCATAATAAAGAATATTTATACTCCCTCAAACCAGTATCCTCCTTTGCAGTTCAAAAATCCTTGTTGCCATGGGAACTGCAAAAGAACGCAGTTGTGGCATAGCAAGGCTACAACAGAAACAAGTCTGCTGTGAAATGACCAATAGTCCAGGGTTTTGTATAAAAAATGCTTGAGTATTTTCAACCTGAAAACAAGATGCCGCCTCAAATCTTACTTCCAAATCCTCCTTCCTCAAATATCTTGCAAATTTTCACTAAAATCTGATCATATATATAGACATTGTTCATACAAAATGAGGTAAATTTGTATTTCATATCTACTACGTTCAGTGCAAAAATACCTACTTTCATATGTGTTTTTTGGTATATATTTGATATATTTGGTACATATATTTGTATATATTTAGATATATTTGGTACAAAGTGTACATTAGTGATTTACATTAGTGTACTTTGTGTAGAGGGACTGAGCAAACAGATCTCAAAAAAACAGAAGAGACAAAAGACTAAAGCACACACAAAAAATACTGCATAAGACAAACTATATAGAAGAAGACTCCTAATGCAATTACATAAAGCAATATTTCAAGGGTATACATGCAATTTGCCCTTTGTATCTGTTCCCACCAGGTAAAAAAAAAAACCAGTGCTTGATTACTAAAATAGAACATCATGCCTTTTGAGAAAGACTGTTGGCACTTCAAAGTGAAAAAGCAATGTCAAACCCAGAGTCATGCAGTTCCCACTTGAACACAAACAGATTGCAGAAGTGTGAATAAAAAACCCCAACAGGCTGATCAAAGGATCCATGTATTAACATGGAATTCATACTTTCAAACATAACCCTTTCAGCACCCCATTATAATCTTATCAAGACACTAGATTTATTTTCCTGTCAAATATCTGTATAATACATAACGTCTTGAGAACACCACATGAAAAGTACTGCACTGAAATGACGTGACCTTTAGGTGCTGATTTGTGACACAATAATGAAGTTGGGGAGAACCCTGAAGAAAACACTTTTGCAAAACAGTTACCTGCAAAAACTGCTTTTATATGTCAAAGCAGTCTCATATATGTTTAAAATAGCTTTTAACGTTATAACTACTTAAGTATCAGATTATGACTAATTTAAAAGGAATCCTAGGAAACTAGGTACAAGTCTTATCTGCAGACTGGCTCATGGTTCCAGATTGCTTTGCAGAACCACTAATTAGGAAATACATTCTTTTTTATCTGCTCTAACAACACTTACTTATCAGACAGCACATTATACAGAATGTATTATCACTGAAACCAATTAGTTTGGATTACCTTCATTTCATCTCCCTCCCTGGAGGGCAGATAAGAGCAGCTATCTCCATTTTGGCCATGCCCACTCTCCTTTTTGACCTTGCCTGCACACTCTGGCACAGAACTGTACAGGTCTTCCAAAATGCTTGGACTAATCATCAAGTAACTGAGGATATTGAGAGTAATGGAAGGCATTCCCAACGGAGAGGGTAGTTGCCTGGGAAATGCAACAGGCTTTTCTTTTCTACCTGTCAAAGCCATAGAGCAAATAGGATGAAGGAGAGGGAGAGCACTGACACCTGCATCTTTATTAAGGTCTGCAAAAGTATTTAAACTGGCCTGAAGAAGTCAAGCAATTTATAAAAAAGTGAACCAGTTTAGTGAGAAAACCTTTAAAGGGTAAAATTTTACTTTCAGAATAGTGTGGCATTATTCATTTGACCATTTTTTAGAATTAGCAAAAAATATAAGCTTACTTAAACGGGTTGTGGGGTAAGAAAGCAACTAATACAGTACAATGATGCATACTAGAAACAGCAAAAAACAACGGAAAATATCAAATCTTCTAGATAATTTTACATGCATGTATCAGTCCTTCACTTAACACTGCATCTATTTGATGAATCCTTTTTCCAGTAACACAAATGCTCTGTTTTTCTCAGATGCATACACACATTAGGAAGATGGCCTCATTGAGACATCTGTGAGAGACTGAAAAGACTGATGTCTAGAGATGCTCTGGTGTGCATGTGTGACGGGGCAGGGGCAGGTCAGGTCAGACCTTGCCCTGGTGAGGCAGTGCCCTGCTCCACACCTCCCACCAGACAGCCTGGTGGGGCTGCCAATTCCTGACACAGGGGAGGCAATGCTCCCACCTAATCCAGCTCCTAAGTGGCCAAATGACCAGAAGTCCCACCTGGGGGAAGGGCCCAGGAAGGCCACGGGGTATCTAAGGCCAAACACAAACCAATCAGATGTCTCGACCCTACTTCCTCTTGGAATTTTTATCTGAATACCACTGGAATCCAAGAGTTAGTACTGATATATGTCCTTCTCGGTATCTTTTCTTTCTTTTTTTCTTCTTCCAATTCCCTCTTCTTGGAATTTTTGAGAACTTAAAACTGAACTAGCTAAGAGTTTGGAAAGTTGAATGGGCCAAGTTAATACTTTGGGAAGTGTTTTATGTTGATTGCATGCTGCATTAAACCCTTTTCAAAGTTTCTTTGATTTTCTAAAGTTGCCAATAAAGTTCTTTTTGTTCTTTTGATCTCTTGAGAATACCTTGTCAGTATTTCTCCCGTGGGTCTACCTTAGAGTACATGAACAACTGTAAGCCCTTTTCAATGGCTCATCGAGTGAGTTCCTTGGGGCTTTTACAGTATTCAAATCTTCTTATTCTCTGGCTCAACATTTCTCTAAATTAGTGTGCTGGGTTTAGCTGGGAGAGAGTTAAATTTCTTCAGCAGCTGGTATGGTGCCATGTTTTGGATTTGTGCTGGAAACAGTGTTGGTAATTCCAGGATGTTTCTGTCACGGCTGAGCAGCGCTCACACACAGCCAAGGCCCAAGCAGTGAGGAGAATGGGGGTGCACAAGCAGCCAGGACAGCTGCCCCCACCCGACACAGGGATATCCCACACCATGTGGTGTCATGCCCAGCATACAAACTTGGGGGAAGAAAGGGGAAGGGGCGATGTTTGGAGCGACAGTGCTTGTCTTCCCAAGTCACCATTACATGTGGTGGAGCCCTGGCTGTCCTGGGCATGGCTGAACACCGCCCTGCCCAGGGGAACTGGAGGATGAATGCCCTGTTTGGCTTCGTTTGTGTGTGCACAGCTCTTCCTTTACCTGCTGAACTGCCTTTACCTACACCCATAAGTTTTTGCACTTTCACCCTTCTGATTGTCTCCCCCATCCTGCTGCTGGAGTGAGTGAACAGCTGTACAGCATTTAGCTGCCAGCGGGGATTAAACCAAAACCATCAGTCACCATCAACCACCTGTAGAAGGCTTCCCTGTGGAAAGCAAACCAAACCACAATTCAGCCCCATTCACACCCCCTTCACTTTGAACAAACAGACTGATGTAGTACACCCATGCAGTGACATCTGTCTTTGGTTAAAGCAAGCTGTGCTACCAATGTGACAAGTGCCAAACAAGGCTGTCTGCTGATCTGTAGTGTCTCTACAAGGCCATTTGTTTCCAAAATACAACAATTTACAATAGTGAACGTGTGTTGTAACGCATATTACAACCTCCTGCAGTTGCTTATTGCTTATTCCCTCCACAGCCCTTGCAATGCAATCAGAGGCAGGAAATAAGTTTAAATTGTCATTAGAACAACCTCACAGAAACAAAAATCTAAACACTAAGACACAAGACTTATCACAAAGATAAATTCACAGCAAGGTAACAGTGCATGCTGCAAACACTTTTCAGACTATTACACAAGTAAGGGTCCCCACAGAGTGAAGAAACCAGTCTATATTCAACTGCTTTATATTCCATATGTAGTACCTAACTCAAAATACAAACAGACTTCCCAAGGTTCAAACAAACTTCTACCACATCTTGCAGAAAGTTGTGTTTATTTCATCGTAAAAGCTAAATAGACCTAAAAAAGCTTTATGATGTTTAAGAAGACTTTAAAATAAAGCATGCTTAGTCACAAATTATCCCCATTTTCTCATTTTGCTGCACTTAACTGCATTCTGTAAAACAAATTATGATGAGATTTTTTTAGTGACTAATGAGGGATGTTGCCGAGCTAACCTGAACTACTGTTGCACAATTAACATGAAAATAGCATATTGAAACAATAGCCACAAATAAGAACAGGCACACAAAAGGACCTTTCCTTATAGTCAATTTTTAAAGCCTGTAAAGATTACTTTAGCCTGCTTTCCTCTGACAAGACTAAAAAGCATGTAAGTTGTGCTGGAATCACCCTAGGGTATGTCACTCCAGCACCTTTACCCTTGGGTCTTTTTTTATGTTGCCGCTTTTCAGGGTAAATATGCTGAAATTTACAAGTCCCTCAGAGCTTTGTCTTTTCCACACACACGACACAAAAATCCATTCTCCAATTTGCACACTGATAAAGCAAGGGCGACTAATACGGATGTGAAACCTTTTGTGGCAGACTTTTGTTAACAATCTTTCTCCAGTAAAACATATCCTCACTCAGAACACTGCAATACATAGTGCATATAATTACCCATTAAGTGTGAAAGAACACGGGAAACTGAGCATGTTTTGCAGTCTGAAGCAATCTGTTCATTATTTAGCTCTACTAGCCTGGGTCAGCCACTGCCTCTCACAACTGTCTTCCTGTCTACTTAGACCAGAAGATGTTTTAGACAAAGAATGAACTGGAGGTATCTCGTTGCTCCAGAGTTTGCTGTGCTCAGCAGATATAGAGCAGTTTTTCACACAGGACTAGCACGGTCTTACAGCACCACAGGATCTATCCAGAACCACAGACTACACAGAAACCCCCTGAGACGTTCCCCATTTATTCCGCTACGGCGGGGACAGCCGGGGCTGGCGGAGCTCTGTCCGTGCCCTCCGTGCAGCGAGGCGGCCAGGCCCGGGCTCTGCGCGCCGGCACCGCCAGGCCCGGCCGGGCACACGCACACACGCCGAGGGGCTCCGAGCCGATGCGCGCAGCTGGGAATGAAAGTGCTGGGCCAGTGGCCAGCACCGAGGGACAGCCAAAACCCAGGGAGCCCTAAAGGGGTGCCGCAGGCCACCTCACCTCGCATCCCTTTACGCCTCAGGTGTCACGAATGCCAAGAGAGACAGGCGGTCTTACAGGCGAGGATCCAGTAAGTCTCCTGTTTGGGGACAGCCGCTCTCTCCGGGTGACTCACAAACGCAGACGCCAGCCGGATTTGTTCTCCTCACCCAGATCTCCCTGTGGCAGCGGGTGCGCCGGGCTCCACCGCCGCCTCTGCGCTTGCGAACACGCACTGCGCTTGCGGCTCCTCACCTGAGCCACCGGTATTCCAGCGCTTCCTGGCGCCTCCCGGGCCCGCCAGCCGCCCCGCGCCGGCAGCCGCCACCAGCAGGGACGCCGAGCCCCCGCCCTCCATCGCCGGCAGAGAGCGCGGCGAGCGCCGCTTCCCCAGCTCCGGGGCGGGGTAACCCCGAGCGGCCCCCGCGGGCCGCTCCGCCCTCCCCGGGCCGCCCTGGGGAGCTGCTCGGCCCCCGCCTCTCGCCTCCCGCCCGGGGCTGGGGGTGTCCGGGGAGCGGCCCCTCACCTGCGCTGCGGGCGCTGCCGAGCGGGGGGCGGCGGGGCCGGGGCAGCAGCGAGCGCTCCGAGCCGCGCAGCCCGCGGGAGATGCTGTGGGGACACGCCTGGGCATCGCCAGTGTCCGTGTGTCTGTCACAGGTGCTTCCAGTATAGCTACAGTTCTGTTTACAAAGCAAAAACAAAGGGAGGGGTACTCCAGCAAAACCACAGCTGCTTGTTGTTTGAGGCATTTAACAATTTCTTTCTTTGTGCTACTTTTCTGGTAAGCACAAACCCCTCTCAGACACATAGTGATTCTTTTGAGTCTAAGACAAATATATTACTTACGTACCTGCAATTTTTTCAAGACCTTTCCCTCCACAAAACCAACCAAACCAACATGAAACTGGTCCTTTAATTACACCTTTTGGATTTTGGATTTTTTTGATTTTGGATTCTCTCATCTCTCCCTATCTTACACACTGCCTTGACAATTGTTTTTTTACAGCTGAGGTGAAAAATCTAACTGAAACACTGCAGCCTAAGAGCTTACTCCACGAGAGTAGCAATACTCATTTTTAGAGTAAACAACCTCAACAGACCATCAGTGACTGAAAATTTTGGAGGGAACGGACGAAAGGCACACACCATCCTATACTGCTCCATTTGCAAGTGTTTCTCCTGGGTCGCACACGCAAAGCTCAGAGTTCCACATCACACAGATCCCTGGGTACATCTGGTTTTCCCAATACTCTTCAGAGGATCTGATGCAGAGTGCATACCTGCACATCTGTGATGGTTATTAGAGTTTGTGCTTTTAATTTGTTCAGTGTGGCCTTCGTGGAATTACTTTAAATTTACAACAGGGAAAAGTTCTTTTTAGAAGTAGCACTCAAATATGACTGCTACCTAAAAATTTGGCTCTCATGCCTCAGCACAAATTCATAAATTATACTTAGAAAATAATGAGATAAATATTTTTTCTTTATAACACAAAGATAATTCTTCACTTCAGATGTAAAATATAATTGAAATTATACATATATCGCAGCCTTGAGACATAGCTAGAGACTTTCTTTAACATCTGTATTTTGAGTTGTCTCAGAATACCTGATATGAAAAAGGGATTCAAGCATCATGAGCTCTTAGATGTTCTCCTATTAGAATCCTGAACAGGATTAATAACGTCAAGCGTGTAAGTGCAAATCATGTTTAAGGTCTTTCAGAAAGCATACAGCTTCCATTTTTTTTTTTACTTTTCACAAATCTATTTCTAACACTTTATATATTCATATTTTATTTTCATAGCACCTCTTGATATCCAATAGTTTTTAGTGCAAAAAAAAAAAAAGAAAAAAACAAAGCCATTAAATACAATAAAAAATGAAGTCTTTATTCTTTTGGCTCAACTGTAATGTGGTTTACTGTTCTTCATGGTAATAGCATTTTCCTGCATGCAGTTCACTGACACACAAGTCAATATTTTTGTAAAAGGAGGAGTCAACATTGAATTTTTGCTTGTGTAAGAAACACAAAATGTCCTGATGTGATCAATTATACAAGTTTGCTATTTAATTCCTGTGGAAAGAAAAAAACATTGTGGATCCCATATTATTTAGAACAGTTCTAGTGCAGCATGAATCAACAAGAATAAGAATAGTCTATGTAAACAAACACTGGTAAAGATTTCATGAATAAAAAGACTACCTTGAAACTTCTGATGCAGGCAGTGCTAGAATTTTAAACAAATCCTCCCCACCACATTTCAATTACAAGTTATATCTATTTGGAAGCAAGTGCATTTTGGACTCAATTTGAAACTTATTTCACATTAAAATGTGTGCAAAAATACAGTACTAATAAAAAAGCAGAAACCTAAAGCTACCCCATTCTTTCCTTTGTTTCTTATTTTGTGAAGTTCTTGAATTAAAAAGTGCTATGGATAGAAAGTAATAAAAGTGACAGTAACATCAACCTGAAGATAATTCTCATTTCTTATTTTATGTACAAAACGCTGAAAAATAAAATAAAATGGTATTTTTTACAGTATTTATATTTTCTTAGAAAATTCTATCCATGTAGTTTTCAACAGATTAAGCAGTTTGCAACATATCCTGTACAGTCTGACTATGGACCGTACAGTAGTCATTTAAAATTTTAGAATGCAAAGCAAGGAGCTCTTAAATAACTGCAAACTATTGCTTGATGTTGTGAAAGAATGACCAATTGAACAATTTATTTCACTTAACCACTGAGCTATGGCTTCCCATATTAGACTCTTAACAGTGGAAGGAGTAAAATTACAGCAGCAAAGGCAAGATAAACATGCATCAGTGATAGCTTCCAAACTATCTATAATGGTACAGAATACTTCATATTAGCTGTTGAGAGCTTGCAAATTACACTTACTGTGGTACATATTTGATGCAATAAATATTGTGCACGTCATTATTTGTTTGCTCAAACATGCACCACGGGATAAAATAACTATTTACATAGAGGGTACTTTTTTAATCAACACATACAATGTCAACCTTGCTGAGAGCAGAAGATGGCAAAATGATACTGCAGGGTGAAGCAAAACAACTTCATAATCCTTACGTTTTGCAGGTTTTTGGTAAACTCAATTTCCCAGCGTAAGGTAAACTTTTCCGCAGAAGAATACTTAGAAGTGGACTCAATGTCCCTTGGCAGAATTTTTATGCAGAGATTGTTCAACTATTGTTAATTGACTTATGAAAAAATAAAACATCTGTTCTATTATTGTAGACTCTATGGGACTTTACAGGCACATTAAGATTTGTCTGGATGAGATACTAGATGGATACTGTTATTAAGCACCTCAACATACAGAGCCACCCTGAAACATGGAAGTAGTCAGACTGCTGCTTTGTGCGACGTCATGTTTTCCCATGCATGAACTACAAGTGCAGCATGCCTTCATGCAAATCACTTCTGTCTGTACATTATAGAGAATCCGAGAGTAGAACACCTGGTCCTCATACCCCCTTCCCCAACATAAAACCCATTTACAAAAATAGTCACATATAATAGTAAACAACCTGTGAATTAAAAAATGATAAGTTCACCAACACAGATTTTTGTAAAAATATGGCAGATGTGACTGTTGAAATGTTAACAGTGGATACAATTTTTGTACTGTGTGTTTCATGTTAAACACAGAGATTCATAGGTTTGCACCTTTTCTTTTTTTAACTGGTCCCTACAGTCTGGTTGGCCATTTTATCATCTCTTCAGCAGTGTCAGCTGGTACTAAAAACAACAACCTCCTGTCAAGATGTTACCCTGTTTTACAGAGTTGCAGTTTGATGACGAGGGGTCACTGTCTTTCTATAGGCACTGACCTTATATATATATAATTATATATATATCTATATATGTAAAAACTGACAGTTTGGCATGTACCTCCTACAGGAGTCCTGTTGACACAAATACATACTTTTTCAGGCTGTAAACAGTTTATTACAAACAGCGTTCTATGTTACTTTTTACTTTCCCTGCTGTCTTTACCTTTATCTTCTTTTTCTGATTTGTCTTTTTCATATTTATCCTTGTCTGGCTTTGTTACACTGTCATAAGAGGGTGGGGAGGTTGTGGATGGGGTCATATCTGTTTTTTCTGGAGTGGAGTTCTCATTTAGTTTATCCATAATAATATCTTCTTTCATGGGCAGATCATCTTCCTCTTTACCTTTATCCTGACTAAATATACATGATACTTTTTTGACTTTTTGCCTTAAAAGGTGACGTCTGTAAGCACGCTGAATGATGACAGCAGACACCTCCTCCTGCTTTCGTTTCAGTGTGGTTGTAATTGGTTCATAGGAGACTTTAGAAGGATTGGCTGCCATAAACCGATCTTCCATCTGTATTCTGAGGGCGTCCATCTCCCCACTTTCCCCCAAAACACGCTTTGTGAAAGCAAACAAGATGTCGAGGCAGTGAATTCTGTCACCGCTCACCATGGGCAGATCCATTGCGATAAGCTGGACTTTGTTTGGTTTTGCTATGAGGAGAGGTGGATCTAACGAAGCTGCAAAATCTGATAATTTACTGAACTCTATGAATTGTGTTGCATCGGGATCAAACTTCTCCCAGACTTCATAGAACATCTCAAAGTCATCCTCACTCAAGGGTTCAGCGCTTTCTTCAGTAGCAACACTGAAGTTCTCCAAAATCACAGCAATGTACATGTTCACCACTACCAGAAAGGATATGATAATGTAGCTGACAAAGAAGAAAATCCCAACGGAAGGGTTGCCACAGTCACCTTTGACAGAGCTCCCCGGATGATCTTTATGGGGGTCACAGTCTGGCTCCCCACTGTTCAGAATTGGGGCGAGCAAACCGTCCCAGCCAGCGGACGTGGTGATCTGAAACAGGCAGATCATGCTGTTGCCAAAGGTTTCAAAGTTGAACATGTCATCGATCCCAACTTCCCTCTTGACGTAGGCAAAGTTGGACATGCCAAATATCGCGTAGATGAACATGACCAGGAAGAGCAGCAGCCCAATGTTGAACAAAGCAGGAAGAGACATCATCAAAGCAAAAAGCAGAGTGCGGATTCCCTTGGCGCCTTTAATGAGGCGCAGGATGCGACCGATTCTGGCGAGCCGGATGACTCTGAATAGTGTGGGAGATACAAAGTACTTCTCAATCATCTCAGCTAAGAACATACCTAGAAGAAAAGAAGTTAAATCAGTAAAGAGTATTATTACATTTAAAAAACGCTGCTAAAGATATATTCTACAAGGATTGTAGAACTTTTAGAAGAGTGGGATACCTAAACAGATTTTAGGAATTAGCCATTCAGGTTTTTTTACAAAACCCTTGTGTTTGGTATATTTTTTTAGGACAAACTGATAACTAATGTATGTATATTAGCAAATGTTGAGTCCAGAGGAATACTCTTTCGTTTAATTGTAAGAAAATAATCTCAGTTAAACTGAAGAAAGATCATATGCACAGTAGTATTAAAATTCCATGTAATCAAGATAGGTTATTTAAAAAAAAAGTATATTTGAAGAGAACTGTGACTTCTTAATCATACATAAAATAACATGAACACAGGTTTATTACTAATGACACAGAAATTCGGAACATAAACAAACTGATAAAAAGGTTTGTTATAATTCACAGAAGACTAAAAGAATTGAGCATGGTATTATGTGCCTCAAAGCAGAAAAACAACCTATTTGATACAAAAATAGCAAAACTGACTTGCATATTAAGTAGTACTTAAAAGTTAAAATAACACAATTTTTACTCAAGTTCTTTCAAGTTTGCTGCTCTAGATAAAGCAAAGATTAGTGGAGTCATTATTGTTACCACATCCACTTCAGCTCTGTTTCTCCACTGCTCACTCTAGCTCAGGCACAAAGCCTCTCAGGATCAAACAAAACTGAAGTAAGCAAAGCATTTTCCCCTCCTGTCTGGGGTGCATGCATCCTATCCTCATAACAGTCCCACACAGAGTTTGGTCTTGGATTTTGGATGGCTGGACTCTTTCACCTGCAACTGTCACTGTAAGTTAATATCAAAACTGCCTTTCATGTATGCACAGGAATCTCTGCTGATTTCAGAATAAAGATCTAATTTCAACCAATGAAAGGTAGGAGTGTATGAAATCTCTTGCTAAAAAAATTGTTACCATACTTTTCAGTTATCTTATGGCTAAGACTTTATAGTGACAAAGTTGAACCAAAATATAAATAGATTTTGCATGCCAAAAATATTTCCATTTTCACAGAATTAAACATTTCATAAAAATTAGTTGCTCTTACCTACTATGGAGAGAATGACAACCACAAAATCAAAAATGTTCCAGCCTATAGTGAAGTAGTAATGGCGAAGTGAAATTAATTTCAGGACACATTCTCCAGTGAAAAGTACAATAAACACCAGGTTAATCCAATATAAAATGTTTTCCATGTCTTCACTCTGATCATCTGTTTCTACCATCATTGTGACCATGTTAAGGCAGATAAGTATCATGATACTGATATCAAATGCTTGTTTTGTTACAAAATCAAAGACCATGCCTTGGAATTTGTTCTGTTAAAGCAGAAGAGAGAGGAAAAAAAAGGTATTTCAGACTAATAAGGCTTTTCTTGTATCATGTATTTTTTTAGCTTACAACTTATTTCAGCCTAAGGCATAATAGAAAATATCCAATTTTTAAATAGATGTAAAAATAGCAGAAAATATTTTTATTCTTACTGCTGGTCGAGGTATAGGCTTTTGTGGTTTCTTCGAACCCAATTTTTTCATTGCATTGTAGTATTTCTTCTGTTCTTCTGTCATAAAAATGTCTTGACCTCCAAAGTAAACCCAAGAGACAAAAACTGGTCACAATCATGTGTCTTTATTGATTACTTATAAATAATACTAATGATCACTCCTGTTCACATTCTCATCTGTGGGAAAATTTAGGACAGACATACAAATCCTCTTTTATGATTTCTGTATTAAGTATTAAGCTACAGAAAGCGTTGAGTTTGGCCACTGGAACACTGATACCTTTTCAGGCAGTGTTGGCAAAACACAAAGACTAAAGAGGGTACGAATAAAGATAATAGAATGTTTGTTATCAAAATTCAGCAATCTGTACTGCTGAGCTCTGTGACATGAAGGTAGTATAGCAAAGAGTTTTTATAGGTACATTTAGCTATTTCACTTTAGCCTTTTTATGAGTCAATTAAGGCTTCAGTCTCAAATCCATATCTTTACAAAGATGACATTGAGTATTTCACTAACCATGGAGGGTCATAGATTGTCACTTGTCCATCAAACCCTCATCAAGCCAAACCATAAGCTTTAATAATTTAATGTATTTACTATGCAGCGGTCTTAACTAATTTATCATTTAAAAATTATTAATAAAGTTGTCATCACTGGACCAAAAATAAGAATTTGTTAATGTTCTTTTCAGAATAACAGTGAAGTACTTATCTTCTTTTTCTGCTGGTTGAAATTGTCTATGATGACACCAATAAAAAGGTTCAAGGTAAAAAATGATCCAAAGATGATAAAGATGACAAAGTAAAGATACATGTACAGATTATCTTCATACTTTGGCTGATCCAAAACCTGCAAAAATGGCATAGAAACTATGCATTAGTTTAACAGTGAACACAAAATATCTGCTGGATAGAATTTAGGGCTCTATCACTGTGGCCTTTGGTTCTTATGGTCAAATCCTGACATATATTCCAAGGATCTTCAATCTACAAGAAGTTACATTATTGAAAAAGGACTTTGCTATCAAAGCTGATATTTCATTTAAAAAAATGGAACTGGCCTGTAGGAATGTAGAATAAATACTGAAAACACAATTGGTTTAAACTAGCAAAGTTCCACCTGAGTGTACAGACAATCAGAAACACCAAGTTTTACATCTGCAGAATTTTCTGTAAATCCTGTGGGAGGCTGGTGTTGTGGGCTTGTGGAGATTTCACTGCTACAGGCGCTTAGAAACCTGCACAGGATTATGGAAGAGATGCATCCAAGCCATGACTAAACATATTTTCTTGGTACAGCTATGCACTTTCACTATACTACAACAGGCCTCCTGTTGTGAGTGCAGTTTACCAGAAAAAAAGATGGAGCTTTACCAGTATAGTTTATTCAATTGTCTACTTAGTACTAGAGGAAAACTTGCACCAAGAGAACAAGAGGCAGGTCAAAGGGTAGGAAAATGCACAGGTCTAATTAAAAATAAGCACTGTGCCCTAAAGAAAGGAGTCAGGTAGCTTGCAGAGTACAATGAAAGTCTTAGCTATAAATAAGATCAGTATTACAAAAAAAACCCTTCTCTCTATTGGTCTCTTTCCAAATATAAAGAATGGCTCGATGCATAGTGAGAGGAGGAAAAGGTATCTGATGGCAATACATAAGTGTGTTGTAGGATTGAGGAATTGTGATTCAAGTATACCATAGAGAACATGGAATCCTTTAGGGCTGCTCTTCTGCTTTCCTCATTTCTTGTATTTTTCCCATGGTTTCCATTTTCTTTAACTACAAAACTACAGTAACTCTTTGTCCTTTCATTTTTACTGTAATTTATGAAAGATGTTAAAATTACATTCTCAAATCTTGGAGCTCATACAATCAAAACAAATGGAATCAAGGGACTATACTTACATTACGAGAATCCACAGCTGCGTACATGATATCCATCCATCCTTTAAATGTAGCCTAAAAAAAGAACACAGTTGTTTAGGTCATACTTTTCCTGGAAAATGGCTTGTCAAAAACATTTTTTAGGAGCTGAAGACTAAGTGTCTTTAGTACTCATCATAAAAACCAGCAGAGTGCAATCCTAATAGCTGACTCTTGCCTTCTTTGTATGTTTTATTAACGTACAAGAATTGCAAGCCAATTCTAATATCTGAGAATGTATAGAGGACACAGCATCTATTAAGAACTTTTGTCTATTATGAATAATATCTGATGCAAAAGTTATTTTTTCTGTGCACGAGCATTAGAAGTTTACTTGATACAGATTCAATGCAGCTAAGGTGTATTAGTTTTGAATTACATATTTTTTCTCATAGTCAATATATCCTCTAAGCTTTGTGTTATTTCTGTAGAGTCATGGATTTATCCCACACTTCATAATTCAAACCACGAATTAAGGAACAAAATCTCTAAATTAAAAAAAAAAAAGTTTTTACTGTTACAAGTAAACAATAGAGATATAGAAAGTGAAATAGAAATTAAGGACTGATGACTTACCACTTGGAGCAGAGAAAGGTAACCAAGGCCTACATTGTCAAAGTTAACCTTCACATTCTTCCACCGGGCAGTTTCATTGTTTTGTATGAGCTCCTCACATTGACTAAAGTTGTTAATTTGGCTGATATCAAATCTCTCATCGGTTGTAGTGTTAACACAGTAGTAAAACTTTCCAGCAAATAGATTTACTCCCATGATACTAAATATCAGCCAGAATATAAGGCAAACAAGAAGCACATTCATAATAGATGGAATTGCTCCTAACAGGGCATTCACCACAACCTGGAGTACAAATGACACCAAAGAGAGACGCTGTAAGAACACAGGCACCAGGATCTTACAAATGCTTCAGCCTCTCTCAAACGTAACATGCTATTATAACTCTAATATCTGTGTTATACTTCAATTGTTGAGAGTAACAAGTCAGAAAAGCATTATAGAGAAAAGATAAAATGCCAAACTTAATTAGAAGGAAAAAATACAAATAATAGCAAATGGTAGCTGTAAAGAATGGGTAAAATAAGAACCAGTTAAAAAAAAAAAGGAAAAAGAAGTATTTATCAGTGCTTTTTAGAATATTTATTTAATGTATGTCTGCAAAACCATAATAACTATAATCACTGGTTAAATCACACAAACCAAATTTTTAATATTACGTTTACTAGATAAACAAATCCAAGTATGTTCAAATCTATTACTGAGCAAATTTCTAATTGAAATGAACTTTGAGTCTTTTTAAAAATAAAACCCGGTGATGTAAGCATGTTCCTTTGGATGTTTACATATAGAATCAGAAATGTAGAAATGTTCAAACCAGGAAAGCTACTGAGTATCTGAACACACCAGAGGTGTTAGTGTTCAGGCAACTGGAAGATAAAACTTGAAAAAGAGATTTGATTTAATTCCCAACTGAATTTTGGGAAAAATCAGGCTTCAGGAAAGAAAAATGTGAAAATGAGTTCATGTGTGATGATGAGCAATGATTAAAAACATGCCAGAATGAAAATAAAACACTAAAGAAAATAAAATTTGTGAGAAAGTAGGTCCATTATGAATGAGAATTATTAATTTAATGATGGAATCAATGATACTCAATTAGTTAATCCCTATTTTAAATGTCTCTGTAAATAATTCTAAGAATATAACATTTGTTAAGCATAGAGCACTGCTGCCAACTTTGCCAAAACAACTGAATCAGATCCTTAAAACTTAGTGGTTTGCTTTTTTTTTTTTTTTAATGCAAAACACGAGCTATTACTTTAATGGGCTTTTTAATAATTAATTTAGTTTATATGATGTAAGTACTAGGGTAGATCCTCTAGCATAATAAACCTTTGTTTCTGTTTGAAATACAAATATGTAGTGAAGTCTATGAAGTATTTTAGCATTACATTTATATCTGCAACTAATACCATCCACAGAATCAATGAATTATAAAATTAGTCATCCAGGTAGATGGGCTTTCATTCCTTGCCCTTTTACAGAGCAGAAAATAAACCCTTTGAATATTAGATAGGTGATGAACCACCATCATGTGTAGAACAGGGCTGAAGGAAGTAGAATTGGACTGAAGGACAGAAGAAATTCCTGTTTATATTTCAGGGCCTCATTCCTGCCAAAACACTACCTCCTTTGTGTGATACATACTTTGGACAACATTTGAGAGCCTATAGGACTTCAGTGAAATTGTTGTTATATTTAAATTTAGGAACTGGATCAAATGAAGTTGCTTTCAATGTAAACTACTCCATGATGCTATAAAAGCATGGAATGGTGCATGAAGTCCAAATCTTCCATGCTTTTTTGTTTTTTGCTGTACCTTTTTTTCCATATATTGTAAATCAAATGTTTTAATAAGTGGCTACTTCTAGTGGGGAAATTTCAAACAAATCAGAATAGTTTCTTAATACTAAAAATCTCCTTAGCAGTACCTGTTGTAAATTAATAAGTAAAAGTAATGTAGAATTTTATAAGTCAGTAGCTGGGTAGAGAGGATTCCCTAATGGATGGATAAATCTCTTCTGACTATTTCAACAGTGCTTTCTTATGGTGACAAGCTTGTACTCAGCACTGTGAACCACATGACCGTGGAAGGCCATAAGATGTTGTTACCTAAGCAAATCAACAGTCTAATAACAATTCTTAATTAGTTTAAATTGGAAATTCATGAGCTCAATTATTTTTACAGCAATTTGACTGGAATAATAAGTGGCAGGATCATTTTTTCCCAATTTGGGAATATTTTCCATATTTTTTTCCAGTATATAGGTTTTTTTAATTGAAAGTTGTCTCAATTCTTCTACACAAAAATATAAGTAGATTTCTTAAATGTAATAATATCATCCATCAGGAATGATTCTTGAGATATAAAGGGGTAGTTAATGAAGTGAAAATATTTGTCCTCGAGCTGTCAGTCTCAGTACACACAAGAATTCTGTTCCTCTTTCTGCTGCAGCTGCAGGTCCAGTCATGTTCTTTTTTTAATTGCAGGATTTCTACAGCTGACCTACTTTCTCTGGTATTTATCTGAGTCCTGAAGCTATAGAGAACCAGCTTGTGATACGAATCATTTGAAGACACTCAAAACATATGGTTGAGCATCACTGAAAACACTGATCCTGACACCTTCCAGCTTCCACTGGTAGTAAGGGTGTGAGAAAAGGGGGCTAGGCCTGGCAGCAAATGAAAGCAGGGGAAGCATAAGAAAGATATCAAACCCCTTGTTTTCTAGTTGAAAGAAAAAGGTATTAGTGCCTAGCACCATATAGCAGTGAGGGATACTGCTTGGGACAGAGCATGGACAGATTAATTATATTCCCACAGGCTATTTTAATGAAGTACTAAGTGCAAATTAAAGTATAACTTTCTTAGCAATAACAGTGGTGGGAAGATGCAGGGAAAAAAACCCCATCTTTTCACAGGGGCAATTTTTTTTCTATTAATTACTAGTTTGAGCAGGCACAAGTCCAAATCCTAGAGAATATTACAGTGAGTTAAAAATTTTATATGTATTGAACAGAATTTCCTGCTTGTATATGGGAAGCTTAATGCTCAATGGAAGTAAATTTAAGCATCTATGCAAATATATGCATTGTACTGTATTGTCATATTTTCAGTTCATACATGATAAACCAAAGGAATTATTATGTTATGAACAGACACCTTGAATTTCCATGTATCAGACCTTAAAATATTCTCATACTAATCTCTTCATCAACTTGAGCAACTGTATCTGTAAAGATACTAAACTCGGAATTAATTACTTTTAATAAGGCAAAATTCATTACATCCATTGGAATATTTCAATGGTTAATTGCCTAACTAATGAAATAATAGGTTACATTTCTAGCCTTAATTAATCTAACGTCGTCTACTACTTTTTGTTGTATTTTTTGCTAAACTCATAAACCTTCTCGTCATCTGAGAGACGTACAAAAAGATACAGTTGGCTGATCAGGATCAAATCCATAGGTGAAGTTTACACCAACATGGAAGTCATGGGATTGACAATTATCCATAAACCTTCATGACAAGGTTAAGCAATTTTGTATAAAATTTGAAATATTTTTATTTTGGGGTTTTTGTTTTGCTAATCGTTGTCATAAAAAACCTCCAACAGTTAATGTGGTTTTAGTGAGATAATACTGATGCATTAGACAGGCCTTACCTCTGATATAAACATCCCAAATTTTCAAATTTGCTTTAGTAATGGTCCAGAATTTTTTTGGAGGCAAACAAATGCTATTTCCTGTTTGAATTTATAACATTTCATCAAAGCCTGTTTCCTTTTTGATTGAAGTCTTCTCTTACTTTCCACACAGAGAGCATGACATTGTTTCAGAAGCTCACTATTTTGTAGTTGACTTACAAACTAGCTAATCAGCTTATCACCTGGGGTGCCAAAGAATCGTGATCTCAGGAGGGAGCTCACACAAGGATCCCTTATCATTATGGCAGTGGGGTTCCAGTTGAGGGGCATCTGCTGATGCCCACTATGGCAGTATGTCCAAGACAGACAGATGGACCCTGAAGGTGTAAGCCAGGCATCTTCCTGTGGCTTCAGCTAGAAAATCTACCAAATCTGGTTGTTCTCTTCTACCTCTGAGAGAAACATTTCTAGAGCTTTCGAGTCATAGCAGAGTATATCTGTTATGTATGGGTCTTTGTCCATTTCAGTGCACTAAAGAAGTGATTTAAACTAACCACTTTGACTTTGCACTGAGTCAGACCCAATGTGCTCTGTTGGGCAGCTGAGGGTCTCAGCTGTGGTAACTGATACAGTGATAACCAACAGCCGGGACTGGAACTTCTCAAATATACCAGCAGAAGTCTAATATGTTTTCAGGCTGCTTAGTGCTCTATAGATTATAATCAACATTTTACAATCCATATGGAAAGCAGTAAGCAACCAGAAATCATAAAACCAGCTCGATCTCTGAAATGCTAGTGAAGTTTTCTTAAATAGAATGCAATGGTTCTAATATGAAAGAGAGAGGGTGTTTTAATAGTGCCAATTTACTTATTAACATACAAATTAATTACAGATTTTTTATTTTAAAAGACATTCCCAATTTATATAAACAGAATAGTATGTTAAAATATTCAGACTATGTATGATAGTCTAAACTGCTACAAAATACACATGTGCATGCATACATGGGTGTATGTGCACACTCTTTTTAGAGGAAGGATTGGATTTTTTTAAACTCTTCTGACTATAGCAGGATGTGTTTGTATAGGATAAATTCAGTAATATTGCATAGATCCATGCAGCTGATAAATCCTTGGGCCCTCCGTGAAAATATGAAAAAATGGTGAAAGGCCAAGGAGCCTCATTAAGTGTAACAACACATGAATTCATATAAGCAGATGAAGCCTTTTGCTTATATGTTAGTGATAAATGTGAAATATATAGGATGGTAGTGTAGCATTTCTGCATGGATTGGTCGTTGATTATTCTGCATGCATTGTTTCCGTGGATGCATGCATTGTTTCGGATTCTTTCACGTTGTCTTACCCTCATCCCTTCAAATCGCGACAAGGCTCTTAGAGGTCTCAAAGCTCTTAGTGTCCTAAGGGATTTAATCGCACCAAGTTCTGAGTAGCCCAAGGCATTAGCTGTTAAGCTAACCAAAGAGACCTACACAAAAACAGAAAGGCAATATTGCTCATTCATCTTTATATCCTTCCAATACATATGGTGGGAATGATGTGTGCCCTGAACTTTTCAAGAAGATTCAAGGCTGGACCTCTTTCTCCAGGAAACTCTCTATAATGCAGAAAAATCTTTATGTCAGACAAAGTAGAATAAAAGTATATTCTAGGTACCTGTTGATGAAATCATGTTGGTAGAATGGTATAAAAGTGCCTTCTATATTCACACAAACCAGTCAACATTTGGTGGGATTTAAAGAAGAAATGAAGTCACATGCAAAAACGCAACACCCAAAAGCTGGGTGAATTGGAATGGACAATTTACGTCAGGACTTCCCACGATATCTTCAGAACTTGATGAGAATGTAAAAGCTCTCAAAGACCACATCCAGACCTTGTTTTTGGTCAGATGTAACTTTCTAGTGTCCAGAAAATCTTATTCAACAGCCATAGCTACCAGTGCTGTTCAGATTTAACCAGACTAATCAAGACTGAGAACCAACTGTTTGTTAGACAATGGTAGAAGCTTCACTGTTAGGCATATCCACACTTCATTACATTCCCTGTGACTCCATTAACCACTTCATCAATTCTGGCTTGCATAACGCTGGTCTGGTCTGCAGGCAGATGAGTAAATAAACTAGAATAGCTGTAAAATAAATAATACAATTATCTTTCATCAATAATCCTTGGAAATGTATTTCTAATAGCCATTGGGAAGGAGTGGCCCTAATAAATCAAAAATAAAACAAATCGCCTTCTATTTCCATCCATTTAATGCCCTTCCCTTCCATCCTTCCTGTTCTCGCAATTTCTTCATCTCCAAATTGTTGTTTTTGCTTTTTTATTTCAATCCCCTGACTATAGATTAAAAAGAATGCTTCTGATATTATTTTTTTTTATTTAAAAAATTGCACCAAAGTAAGGTTGACATGGAAAACTAATAAAGCTATTTATAAGGGTCACAGAAGTAACTAAACCACAGATTATAAAATAAGAATTAAATATTTGTTGATAAATACAAGCTCTACTGGTCATGGCAATTTACACATCAGATGATTGAGCCAATACATGTTTTACAAAGGTACAGACTCAATCATCAAATACTATATGTCTTATGATAGAATTTGCAACGGTGGTCTGGATTTACAAGGTATAGTGTTTTCCAAGCTCTTTGTAGTAAAGACCTCATGATCTATCACTGTATTTTTAGGGAAATATTTAGCAATTTCTACAGAATTCTGGTGCTTTTTGTAATACACAAATAGGTGGTTTAAGACATATTCTTAACTTGCACCCCATGGGAATTACATTTGTGGAACTGAGAGATGCCTATTAACACAAAGAGAGGTAAGTCAGGCTATTGGGGATGGAAGGGAAACAAGTGTCTTCTATATAGTCAGAGATCTGTAGTCTTCCATTTATGCTACCCAGTACTTTACATACATTGTTGAGCATACAGACTTGAAATTACAGTGCACTTCTCACTAGGTCTCCTTCAGACAATGTGTATCTGCTCCTTGGTAGTGCAGCCTTTGGAAAATCATGTGGGAACCCATTCTAAGGGGGCTCATCTATGATTCTCTGAAGAGTCTCTTTGAGGTTACACCCATGATACAGTGAAAAATGCAAGGGTACTGAATAGTACAATGGAACTCACAATTCCTAGCAGTATTTTCCTTTCATAATGCACAAAGTAAGTGACAGGACACTTACAGTAATTGATTAGAATATTAGAAACAGTTTGAGAAATTGCTTCCATATACAAAAAGAACTGAAGAGGATGAACAGCATCTTTCCTACACCACCAAAAAAATATAGTAAAAAACATTTCAAGAAAGAATTTCAACTTCATAAAACTAGAGAACTTCAACAAAACACCTCTAGAGAAATAAGTATATCAAATTTTTTTTTCCAATCTGAACAGAATAATAAACCATACCATCACAGCCGTTAAAACAGAGTTTTTGCTGAATAGAACAGAAATCTTATCCTGAAAACATGATATTCTTTATAAAAATATGTAATTTTTAAAGCCTGTCATACAGGACATGAAAAAGAATACATACATCAACAATCAGGAAGTCCAGCCAGCACCATGCATTTGTGAAATAGGTTTGAAAGCCATAAGCAACCCATTTTAAAAGCATTTCCAGGATGAAGATATAGGTGAAAACTTTGTCAGCATATTCCAGCATGGTCTTGATAGTTTTACGTTGCTCTATGTAGATATCTTCAAATGCCTGTGAAAAAGATTTTTGAAGATATAATTAAATGTCTTCACAATTTGCAGTGTCATATCACAGGATCACAGGATCACAGGATTTCTAGGTTGGAAGAGACCTTCAAGATCATCGAGTCCAACCATGTTCTTACACCTCAACTAGATCATGGCACCAAGTGCCACATCCAGTCTTTTTTTAAACACATCCAGGGATGGTGACTCCACCACCTCCCTGGGCAGACCATTCCAGTACTTTATCACTCTTACTGTGAAAAATTTTTTCCTAATATCCAGCCTATATCTCCCTTGACGCAGCTTGAGACTGTGTCCTCTTGTTCTGTCCGTTGTTGCCTGGAGAAAGAGACCAACCCCCAGCTGACCACAGCCACCCTTCAGGAAGTTGTAGAGAGTGATAAGGTCACCTCTGAGTCTCCTCTTCTCCAGGCTAAACAACCCCAGCTCCCTCAGTCGTTCCTCGTATGGCTTGTGCTCCAAGCCCCTCACCAGCCTTGTTGCCCTCCTCTGGACGCACTCAAGCATCTCAACGTCCTTCCTAAACTGAGGGGCCCAGAACTGAACACAGTATTCAAGGTGTGGCCTCACCACTGCTGAGTACAGGGGAAGAATGACCTCCCTGTTCCTGCTGGCCACACTATTCCTGATACTGGCCAGGATGCCATTGGCCTTTTTGGCCACCTGGGCACACTGCTGGCTCATGTTCAGCCGGCTGTCGACCAGAACCCCCAGGTCCCTTTCTGCCTGAGCACTGTCCAGCCACACCGTCCCCAGCCTATAACGTTGCAGGGGATTGTTGTGGCCAAAGTGTAGGACTCTGCACTTGGACTTATTAAACTTCATCCTATTGGACTCTGCCCATCCGTCCAAACGGTCCAAGTCTTTCTGCAAAGCCCTCTGTCCTTCCAACAGATCGACACACGCTCCCAGCTTAGTGTCGTCTGCAAATTTACTGATGAAAGACTCAATTCCCTCATCCATGTCATCAATAAAGATATTGAACAGAGCGTATAGGAATGGCCAGGAAAAAAATTGAATTGAAAAAATATACATCATGATAAGGTATGTATCTTTACCTCAAGTATAACTTTGGCTTTCACTTAATACTTTCCATAAAGCTGGATCCAAACAAAATTCATCTCTCAGCTGAGCTGAACAGCGATACACAAAACTTACTGTAAGACCACTCTTCAAACTTCATTTTGTTTCTATGCATAAACTTTGTGTGGCCAGGTTTTGGTAGTGGGGGGAGCTAGAGGGGTGGCTTCTGTGGGAAGCTTCTAGAAGCTTCCTCCATGTCAAGTGGAGCCAATGCCAGCTGGCTCCAGGACAGACCCACCGCTGGCCAAGGCCAAACCAATCAGGAATAATAGTAACACCTCTGTGACAATATATTTAAGAACGAAAAAACAAATTATTGCACAGGTGGAATTGCAGGCCCAGAAGAGTGCAGTAAGAATTTGTGAGGAACAGCTCTGCAGATACCAAGGTCAGTGGAGAAAGAGGGGCAGGAGGTGCTCCAGGCACTGGAGCGGAGATTGTCCTGCAGCCTGTGGTGAAGACCATGGTGAAGCAGCTGTGCCCCTGCAGCCCATGGAGATCCACAGAGATGGAGAGATCCGTCTGCAGCCCCCAGAAGAGCCCCACGCCAGAGCAGGGGTATGCCTGAGAACAGGCTGTGAATTTGTGGGAAACTCATGCTGGAGGAGGCTCCTCACAGGGACCTGCAGACCCATGGAGAGAGTAGCCCACGCTGGAGCAGGTGGCTCAGTAGGACTTGTAGGACCAGGAGGACTGGATCAGGCTGTGCCTGAAGGCCTGCACTCCATGGAATAGGGACCCACATTGCAGCAGGTTTTGGAGAACTGTTGCCTGTGGGATGGACTCAGGTTGGAGAAGTTCACAGAGAACGGACTCCCGTGGAAGGGACCCCATGCTGGAGCAGGGGAAGGACTCCTCTCCCTGAGCAGTGGCAGAAACAATGTGTGATGAACTGACCATAACTCCCGTTCCTTGTCTACCTGCACTGCTGGGGGAGGATGTAGAGCTGGGAAGGTGGGGGAAGATGGGGCGAAGGTGTTTTTAAGATTTATTTTACTTTTCATTATCCTGCTCTGATGTGGTTAACAATACATTCGGTTAATAGTCCTAGGCTGAGTCTGTTTTGCCTGTCACCATATTTGGTGACTGATCTCTCCTGGGCCTTATCTCAATCCATGAACATTTCATTATATTTTCTATCCCCTGTCCATGTGTGGAGTCACAGAGTATCTTTGGTGGGTACCTGGCATCCAGCCAGGGTCAACTCACTACAGATAACAAGGGCTATTGACATAAGGATTTCCTTTGTGGGAGTTACAAATTTATATTTATCTTTATTATATATATTTATGTTATATTTATTATATTAAAATTATATGAGGGATTTAAAAATCACTCTGTGATACAGTATTCTTGAGGAATAATTGAAACCAAAGTATGCACACTAATCCACAAAGCAATCCTAAATAGAGAGAACTGTCTTGTCAAAAGAAAACGTATACATTGACAGTGAATCACTGTGCATTGAGCCAAGTGTAGCAAAAATATTATATTCTGCCCCTGCTATGAGAAACTAATTACTTCAATACCTACTCAGTGCACCTGATTTAACATCAACCTGTGAAATATCTCATGGAATTGTGTTGGCACCTTGCTCCTGAGTTTGACAATTTGAGTTGCTGCTGCTAAGTTCATAGTGCAGGTATGTTTTTATTTAAATGTGTATTAAAAAAACCACCAAACTATTATCATCAATATTAAGACATGTGAACACTAGTCTGATAAAACTTATTTCTTATTTCCATTAACACTACATTTTGAACTTGCCAAACAATTTGTTTCACAGCCCACAAGCAAATTCTTACATGCCCTACAATATATGCCAAATACGTGCAGATATATGTTTATATTAGAACATTAATTAATTAGATATCAAATTCTAATTTGTTACCTGTAGCTATGTGATTAACTGTAATTTTAAATGCTTGCTGTTTAAAATCACAATAGTCACAATAGTTCCACACTTAATTTACCAGAGCACCGCTGCTGAGAAGAATCATGAAGACTATGAAGGTCTCAAACCAGTTGTGTTCAACAATCTTATAGCAGGTTTTCCTAAGATTCCACCAGATTTTCCCCTTTCCTTCTTCCACACTGACTTGACAGCATTTGAATCTCCGTACACACCCTAAATGTGATAATAAATTTTGAGATGTCAGAATAAAGTAAATATTTATTAGGAATCACAATGAATGGCAATCATTTCACTTATTTCAGTGCTACTGCATTAGATCCTTATAAATTCCTCTTTGAGCATTTTTGTTTAGTATTTGAATTTAAAGCTCTCTATCTTTCATAATACCTTCCAAAGAGAGAGAGAGAGAGAACACATGAGAACAGTAAATCTATGGCAGCAACTCTAAAAGAATTACTAATACAAACAAGGTATTACAACGATAATCACTAAACTTCTTTTGATTTTGACTAAACAGAGAATCCCACCCAAGTCAACACAATTAGGTCTATTTTTCTTGCCTTTTTTTTTGCTTTGCCTACCTTCTGTAAAACAAGCTTCTGGCTCTAGAACTTCTTCAGGTTCTGCTTCTGGCTGTTCACCTTCTGGAGGTAGTCCAATATCAACTGTGCTGCCTTCTGATGAACTGGATGCATTCAATTTCTGTGAATGAAACCCCACAAATTTTTTTTTTTACAGTTTTGTTATTTTGAATAGAAATTAATGTTGGAAATGTATATCAAAATATTTTGAATGTATTCAGTGCTGTGATACTAAAAAAACTTCTTATCTGCAACCTACAATGCCAATTGCTCTACTACAGGTGAGGTCACAAGATTAGAAAATACATAATGTGCATTTTCCCTACTGAAAATATTTTGATATTTTCATACAAGGAATTGCTGAAATTACTAGAGTATTATTCTGAGCCACACATAAGAACTTTGAAGTGAAATTTCAGTAAGCTAAGAATCGGTGCTTTCCACATTTTGTACTGTTTAATTATTCCAATCATGTGGCTGCATTTTAAGTTACACTTCAGATAGCATGTGTTAATAAAAATAAATTTCCAACATCATGACCAAACCAACAGCAAGCTGCACAGATGTATTTTCATGTCTCAAGTAAATATTATTCTAGCAAGTCTGTAAAAAGCTAAATCTAAGAAGTTTGAATATAATTTTTTTCATTATTGACATGAAAACACATGTTATGAGTTTTATAGGATAATTGAATTATCTTTATTTCCGAAAGAGCAGCACATTTCTTTAGGAGCAGTAGCTGATATTTCGCATACTCAATTGCCAATGCATTTTCTGAATTTATTGTGCATTTTGAAACTACTTATTACTTTGGTACAGTACACATAGATGTCCAATTACTATAAAAGGCCAAAAAAAATTTTTAATTACTAAAGTGAAAACAAATGTATTTTAAAATATACTGTAATAAAATAATAATGCACCAATAAATCGGAGCAATATTATAATCCAAACCTTAAAAATTATTCTTTCACACCATCATATGATGTTGGCAACAGACAAATATGAGTACTATAGTAAGTAAAAGTAGTTTGATTACAGCATTCTATGACTCTTCTAATGTTATCACTATATGGAGTATAACATCAGTAAAATGGCTGCATTGATAAGTAGCTAATCTTATAAAGGGAATGATGTAAGCAGATTTAGAACAGAGTCTATAGGGAAATAATATTAGAGATGTTCTATGGTAACATTAAAGATATATATTTTTGCTGACACTTAAATCTGAAGTTAGAGGCATTATTCCTTTAGAACATTTCTGAGTAACTTCAAATTCTATATAGTTTTTTGTAAAGGAAAAGAAAACAGTGTTAGTCTGTGGATACAGAAAGTAACTTGAGACATTAATGGAATTTTACATAGCAACAAATATTCAGTATGTTCTTCAAACAACAAAAAAAGATTCATTCCTTTCTCGCCCATTCTGAGTCTATTGAATCACATTGACAATATATTGTGTTGTGATTCTGACATAAGCTTAACTTTGATTTTTGCGTACCACGGTTCACTGTAGAGCACATTTCAGAGGAAGGTCGAACAAATGGAAACATTTATTGGAGGGTGCATTATGCACCTAGTTTCAGTGATATCTCCACACCCATTTCATCTATGCTTTTTGAAAATCTCAGCTAAGACATTCATGTCTCATATTTCTGCATGAGTTTTAACATCTATTGAGGTCAGGTCCAATGTACAAAGAGATGGATGCACACTGTTCCGCAGATTGTTACTGACAAATTTCACATTGCAATGTGTTTGAATCATAGATAATGCATGGCAGTTTGGTCATTGTGGAATACTGCCTCTAAAACGGAGAAACTAGAAAGTATGGGATAAATACTGTAGTCCTCAAGTAAGGACCACAGCATTTAAATATCAGTAGAAGTCAACCATCAGTTTGAGGAAAAGCCAGAAATACCATAAATTCAAGGTACATTAAAAAAATTATATATGATGTTAAAAATTACCATTTATTAATACAACACAGTAAACAATTTTTAAACTGAGATGAGATTGTTTTTATTACACAGTGTTTTCTTAAAATGTTGCTTGCATCATTCCAATCTGGAGAGCATTTCTAGCAGAATGCTGTAGTAGTAGCAGAGCAAATAAAAATTATGAACTGGCTGAACCATAAATTTGAAAGACCTACTGTCCATTCTTTTACAGGACAATGAAGAGTTCAGTGACTCAGATATTATGCAGTCAGTTTAATAAGCACAAAAGGGTAATGAATTCCTATCACTGAAATTGCTTAAGACTAACAGTTAATTCAACATGGAAGATTAGATATAGTCACTAAAAGGAGAGATCACAAATATCAGATAGAAAGGTAAAAAATTATCAATAGAACTATCAATTATCCGGAACATCAAAAAGACAACTTTATTCATGTGGGGCACTATGTATGGTGAGATGTATCTTTCAAGTCTCTTCTCACTAAAAATCTGGTATGCTTCATTTACAGAGCTGTAACAAGAATCAGAGGGGTTAAACTGAACAGAAAAATCCTAAATTGAATCAACAGCAACGGACACTTGAAATGCAACAATTAAATGCCATAGCCCACTTAGAATTCAGTTACTCTTCTGTTGATGTAACAGAGTATTTCCTTAGCATGCTGCTCTGTTTACCTGAATTTGGCCCCAACCAGATCAGTATTTAAAGAAGAATGTTATAAAAATTATTCAATAAATTCAGTCTGTAAGAATTCAGCATCATTAGGAAAAGAAAAAAAATAGAAATTTTCAACAGTATAATTTCTTTTTAAATGTTTCTTTGTTATTTTTAAGATTGAATTTATTGTATGGCATAACGTACAAAATCTATAAAATTTAGTAAGCATTAGAAACACCTAGGAAGATTTCATGATACAACATCTCAAGATTTTATTGAGTCAATTAAGTTCAGTATGTTAGGAAAACTTTTCAGTAAAATTTACATATTTCCACCGCAAACTTGTGCTCTGGTATAAAGTAACTGACCCAGGGACTTGGTACTGATTTCTGTGTATTCAACACAACATGACCTGGGAATGGACCATGTTATTGCTATTATGTTTGGCCATTCCTTAATATATAGGAAGACTTTTTCTAGCACTTACTGTGACTTGCCAGTGTTCACATACGTGGAATCCAGCTGGCTAGCAAGACTTCCCCTAACTGCAGACCCTGACATGTTAGGTATGTAGCATATATCCCAGTTCTTTACCTAATCATATCAGAAAGTTACCTTTGTACCTGGTAAATTGCTGTCTGCTTACCAGCATTACAAAAACTGGATTTAGGCTATTTACTTAACATGTATATAGCTTTTTTTTTTTTTTTTTTCAAATGAACCTATAGAAACAAGACAATCATCAAACTCAAGCATTAACTTTGATTTAATAGTAAATCCATTTTAAGCTTTTTGTAATACCATGATTCTAAATTTCAAAAGGATTCAGTCATGCAGATTATAAGAGATTTATCAGGATCAAGCATTAGACACTCTTTGAGAGTTATGAAGATAGAAATTTTCCGAATAGTGTGCTAAGAAAATTATTCTCAGAGAAATCTGTTTTTCAAAACCTTAGAATGTACATACTCCACCTCCTTTTCAAAGAAAACAGTAGGGGAAAAAAGTAGTTACATGTTTCTGAAGCAGCAGTATACTGATTATCATAGAGATTTAGGTATCTTTTACATCACATGTACCAACAGCTTTGCCAGTCATGCTTTAGTCAGCAATACAGAACTATATGAGATACAGATTTGAGTTTAGCTTTCAAGATAGGAAAGCAGTTTGCCTATCAGAGGAGCATTGCAAAAAGCAGCAGCCAAGATTAGGTCAGGAAGTTTATGACATAATTCTTTCTGAACCTCGACAACATAGCATGGATTCATATAATTCTGCTTCACTTACAGCCAGGCCACTTTTAACTTCTAACATTTCTTCGTTTGTTCCAAAGATGATTATCTGAGAGCAGCTAGACAGCTTTTAGCTTTTTAACAAAGCCTGAAATTTCATGATTGGTCAGGATGCCACTAACAGATGTTGAAATCATAATTTCAGGGACTGAAGGAGCAAAGAGCAGGACAGACATAAGCAGGAAGATGGTGCCAAGAGAAACCACCATTTTGATTTTGCTTTCAATTTCCTTTCCCTCAAATACCTGTGAAAATGCTAAATAATGGAAATTAAATTGGTTTTATTTTCTCAGTGCTGTGTGGATGTCAGTATGAAAACAGAATGTTCTATGATATAAATGGCAATATTGTATCCAAACTATCCAGTCTTTTTCAGTACAGCTATATCACCTATAAAGTCTTCAAAGTGGTAGGTATCATGATTACACTGGTGTAATTAAGTGGAATCTGGACATCACTCTTTCTAATGCTTATATAGTTAGGCAGAATAACTCCATGAGCACAAAAATCAAGAACACTGTAAATCAAAGCAAAACGATTTTGTGGTCATTATTGGTTGCAAATTATTGGTTGCAAAATTATTGGTTGATTGTTGGTTGCAAATACTGCAAAAACCCAGTATCCCTAAATTATAGTCCACTCTGGACTTTATTGATATTCATAATTCTTTTGATCTACTTATTCATGAGAATTTATTAAATGAAAATATTTGCAAGAAAAGTTGTATGAAAGCAAAAGTATTTTAAGTAGCAGTGGAAATATGCTCCAGTGGGAAAAAGCTCTCCCACCAGACCAGAACCTATTTTAAAAGGCTCTTTAATTCATACAACAATAGTGAAACGATATTTCTGACAGAGAGCAAGGGCCTGCTGTTTGCAAATATTAATTAAGCAAACTTCAGTTACCTCTAACATTAACAACTTAATATCATCCACAGTGAATCACAATATGCCAATACAATATGGCCAATTCGCAACACAAAGCCTAAATTCTTCAGAGTATCAAAGGATTTTAAATACTGAATATTTTTAAATCAATATACATCTTATCAGAATAATTATTCTTTATAAAATATAAGAGGAAAAGCTCTGGAGCAAGTATATTTTAATTGCACTGATTTACAAAACTGAAAGTAGCAACTTTGTTGTTGGGGTGTTGTAAACGTTATGGCATTTTTAAATAGGTGAGATATGAATCACACTGAAGCTGGGGAACTTCTGGACATTTTGATCCAAACTCAGTAGCTTATTTACTTGAATGTTGAACTTTCTTTATTAGTGATGAGATGAGAATAAGTTTCTCAAGGCAGACAATTTTAGATGTTTGGTGAGGTAATAATTTTTTGACCATAAATTAAAGAGCTATGGTAAGATTGAATTGGGCCACATCTTACAATCAGTGTTCTCTTTGCACCTCTACACCTAAGTGTGAGTGTAAGTAAGAGCAGAACTGATCCCTGAATGTTTAACCAGCCAAATAACAGTTTTGTGTGAATCCTTTCAACCAAATTATTGTCACATGCTTTGACTGCAGAAATTAAATTAATTTCATGCTTAATGGTGCTCCAAGTACTGCATATTAATCTCCAAAATAAATGCTTATACAAGTACTAAAGAAAAGCACTTCTAAAAGAAATGTGAAAAATAAAAACATGACTATGACGAGTTTGCAGGTTACCTCCATTATAAGTTAAAATACAATAGTATGAAACGTTTCTAAAACAGCTCTGATGAGAAACATGGCATAAGTCTTAAATATTCTGCCTGCCCTCAAAACAAAAGAAAACCCTTCAAAAACAGAATCCTGAATTCTATATCATCAAGATTAGAAAAGGTACACAGCATGCACTGCAAAATACTATGAAAATATTATGGAGAGTATCTGAACACAGAAATCTTGGGGCTGCCGCTCTTGCCTGACCATGCTGTGATGCGAGTCCCGTGGCTCAGCAGGGAGCAGCTGTGCATGTTGGTACTTATTGCAATGAATGGGACAGGATCATAGCTGAAGAGCATGCAGGCCAGTCAATATCCGCTAGAAGGTGATTAAATAGGATACAGAGAGATGTATAACTTGCTTAGGTAACCTGTGTAAAACTGGTGACACGATGCTCTGCCTCGCTAAAAGGCACCAGAGCTGCCCGCTTGACTGATCCAGCTTGGTTCTACTCCTGTGAGAAGTAAGAACGGTAGGAAACGAAGTTCAGGACACAGCACCTCTGGTTTTTTGCGCTGAATATTGCTTAAAGTAAAATATACATTATTAATGTGTCTGCAACAGCATTAGGAGATCCCATTTTTTTCAAAGCATTGAAAAATATTTTGTCATTGGTATATCTCGGTGTTATTATTGGCCTATAAATTACATTTAACATAAATAATTACCCGCTATTATGACTATTTTAACTATTATACAGTCATACATGTACTACAAAATTTTCTATATAAACCATCCTCATAGTACTTAAGAACCTAAAATGGAAAAAATATATTTATAGTTTCTACACTAAACCACAGTACTGCAGCTGAGATCCACAGACCTTTATTTATAGGACAATGGACTCAGCACAGTGGTCCCACAATTATTAATGGCCTACTTCCATGATAAAGTTTTATTTAGTATTTGTTCTCTAATTTCCTTATTCCTGTATTATTTCCTGTATTCGCCCACTGACATTCTTATGGTCACAGTGTTTTTATAATTAAAATTATTTTAGGTTTCAGTAGCTTTGTAGAAAATTCCTGATTCACACCTACTAAGCATGTACAACATTTTATGTATGGTTTCTACAAAGACATAATCTAGTTAACATTTCTATCAAACTACTGGAAAATACACGTAAAGAATTCACCAAATATTAACATGCTTAATTAAAACTTGCTAGTAAATAATACTTATTTTTTTGGAATTCAGCTTATTGCCCTATACAACAGTGAATACATGTACTTGGTTGTACACACAGAAGCAAGCAGAAGCACACAGACACACACTCATCAGCATCTGGCTATCTTGTGCAGTGTCCTCACAGCACCTGGATGCCTCAGCTGTCTTTCATCTGCAAATCTAGTGATTGAACACAGTTTGATGGCAGTTCCCGACTTAGATTTTTTCATTTGTGGTGTAAGCAATGAAGTAACTGGCAAGATCAACTTGACAAGAGTAGTGTCATATAAATAGGAAAACATGAGAGGCCAGAAATGCAAGGCACATTATGGCATGGCAAAAAGGAGGAAGCCATGTAAAAAAGCCATTTGTAGTCAATTTTTTAATTTAAAAATACCTTTAAATTTAAAAAATGCCTTCTTTTCCTATGGATCATTTTCATTACAAGAGTGTTGGTCATTTGACTAATAAGCCAACACTCCGCTATATCAAAAAACCATGGTGGTCAAGAGAATCTAGTGAAGAGTAGGAACTATAATTAAGATTTTAATGCTTTTGTGTCATGCTTCTGTGACTTAAATCTACTTGGAATTTAGGCACTTTTATAAGAAATATGCTCACAATATTTGCTTACTGCTGTGTCTCTCTTGAAAATCCCTGAAACTGATAAATATTCCCTTCAGTTTTTCATCTTCAGCATCAGCATTAGTAAGAAATTTTGGCTCTGAATATGCTCAGCATAGTTTCAGACTTGGCCAGTCAAAACTGCTTGGCACTAGCTTATCCCTGACTTAATATGGATTTCTTTGTCTTACCACCTGATCAGTTAGCAGTTCCTAAAGCACAACAGCATTAAGTGCCTCTAAGAATGCAATGAAAACACTAATTTCTTTTAGATATGGTAGGTGGAGTAGAAAGCCTTTCTTTTATGGTGGAAGCTTAATGACTGGAGTTCATGCCTCAAATGTGGGATAATCTGCTTTAAAACTTTTCCTATAGGAAGTCAGTATTTTTGTCATCTTGTAGAATAACCCAATGAGGGTTCTTCCATGGGAAGAAAAGAAAGATTTGGCTACGGAAAACAGTCAGCAGTCACATCATCCAGTTCTACAGTGAAGTAAGAGATGCACCATTGTCATACTCAGCACTCCAAACCACCAGCACAGAGGTTTGTATAAAGCTCATCCTCCACCTCTCCTACTTTCATAGTGCTCTTGTGCAGTGAAGAACAGAACAACTGAAGGTTAAACTACAACTGATTTGTTCTACATCCAAGAACTGGTTTTGAAGAATAAGATAAATAATAATACAGTCAATCTGAAAAGGAAATATTTTTTATGAGAATAATAAAGACATTTGTGATAAGAAACAAGAAAATACGACCAAGTGTGTAATGCAATTGGTACAAAAAAGGATCTCAGGTAGAAAATTACTAGACTCTTACCCATATTTATACCCTCAGATTCACGTAAGAGAAAATCACTAATGAAAGCCTTTATGCTAATGTCTACCCCACAGCATGCAATACTGTTCAAGAATACCCATGCTAATGCTGAATGAACTAGTATCAGTACTAAGCATTGCACAGACTTACTCCACTTGTGCTGATGTCCCTCCATCACTTTCAGTTGTGCAGGACAAAGCAGTGGGTTAATAATACACACACAATAATAATGCCTTGGCATCCACTATAACTCTCAGTGCTAGCTTGGATTTATCCACTTGGCACCACATTGTGCCAGAAAGAGGTACATTTTATTAGTCACAGTAGGTAACAGATTCAAATACCTTAAAGCTTTGAAAATAATGAGTAGTCAAATGAAAGGATCTTATACTGGGATATTAAGCTTTGTAACTTTTTTACTGTAAGGCAGTTACTTCACTTCAGTGGTTCTGCTACCATCAGATGGATCATTAGTGATTTATATGACATTGTTTAGTGATGCTAGTCTAGTATTCAAATGGACCTATCTATGATGTATATATGGATGCATTTTCACTATATAAAAAAGGTTAAAAAAATCAGAATGAACTGTTAAAAAAGTGGATTAAAAATTAAACTGTTCTAATGAAATAAGCATGGAGAAATTTGCACCAGCCATATACACTTTGTATGACTTCTGGTACCCAGGACTATTAAACTGGTCCCTCTGCTTGTTAAGGATTTAACTAAATAAAAAATAGAAAAAAATAATAATTTTCTAAAAACTTTTCTTAAGCATCTTGATTATTACTGTAAATGCAATATGGTATCACCATCTTTCAAAACTCACAACCTTGCATCAGTTTACCTGAAATAACATTAAGAGTTTGTATATGCTTGTAAAGGAATTAAAGAAAGATATAATTCAACACTAGTAACCTCAGGCAAAAAAAAAAAAAAAAAGAAACACATCAGAGAATTTTAAAATTAGAAACAAACTTACCTCTTTGCTTTCTTCCAGGTCTGATTCACTGCTGAACTCCTCTGTGTTTAAATTTTCAAAATCTGATTCTCCAACAGCAATGGGCACTGTCACGGTGAGACTTGGGTTGTTTATGAATGACATGTAATCACTTTCATCAACAACATATTTTTCCACACTGCTGCCTATGCCACTGGTAGTTCCATTCCCATCTTTGAGATAGGCGAGGTTTTTACCTATGTCTACTATTGTATGGTTGGAAATACAGCTGTCTTTTTTATTGTTTAGGTCTTCAAGAGGTTTGATTTCATCTAAAACTTTCTGTTTTCTAACAAAGGCTTTTTGGATGAATTCACGCACTTTTCTCTTCACATAATCTATGCCTTTCTGAATCCTTGCCACAGCAATCTGGAGATTGTTCATTTCATTATCATCGTCTGTAGCAGCAAGGTTGTCTGAGCTAAATGAGCTCAGCAGCAAGGCCAGAAATAGGTTGAGTACCTAAAAGAAAATAAGGAAAAAATTACTCCTATTTTTAAGTCATAAAAGCAATGTCATTATGAGTTTTTCAACATGAGATAATTTTTATTTCATATGTAACCCTTTGTTTCTATGCACCTTCCTGCTATTCTTTTCAGTTCATAATCCCTGTCTCAAACATTTTATTATCTTGCCAAAAGCACTTTTAGCTGCTTTAACTTCACTGATACAGGTGAAAATCTGAGCTGTTCCTTGACTTTCTCCTCCACAATCTGCAGTAGTGCAGATCTGTTCCTCAAAATGGAGAATGACATAACGAGGCAGACTACAACATAATGTAGTGGTTTATGCAACCTGCATCCACTGTAGTGTTCATAGGCCGGGAGAAGGTAGGCAAATGCCAGTCTTCTACAGTTCAACAGACTGTAGTTCTAGTATCTCTAATTCAGAATATAGTAAAATTTTGTATTTGACAAGTATATGTGAGTCTATCTTAGTTCTGGGCAGGAACACCAGCTAAGAAACAGAGTCCACAGATCTGATAAGCCTCAATTTCAAGAAACTATTTCACCTCAATTTCAAGAGGCTATTTCAGACTTTTTTGCATGACATTTTACAAACATACAAGAGAAATTTGGATTGCATGCAACTATGAAAGATCATGTGCAAAACTGATTAAAAATCATTTAATTAAAAATCAGTTAAATTATTTTTGTCAGTTCTTCCTGTTCAAACTTGCAGAGTATTTTATAAGTTATGCCACAGGACCCACATTAGTCTGTGAGACTTGGTAGTGATGACTGTGGATAAGCGTATTTATAAAATTTGTGGATCATACCAAAAAGAGAATGGATGCCAGCACTCAAGGGGAAAGAACTACAATTAAACATAACCATGGTTTATGGCAAGTCGGTGAAATGATTCAAAATCAATATGGTGTTTAATTCTGAAGTACTGTTGTGGAAAGGATTGTTAAGAAAAATGAAGAGTATATATACAGAAGGTGTGAAAACTGGCAAGGTGGAAGCACTGCAGAAAGGGGCATAGAGGCTGCATGAGGAAAGCAATGCTGGTACAGAAATCTCATGTGTCATTTGGGGATGTACTACAAGGAATGCTGAATGAAAGAAATGAAAGTATCATTATTCCACATTATTCAGTACTTGTGTCTTTATTCAAAATGTTACTTGGGAGGAATTCAGAGGCCAGCAACAAAAACAATAAGCCATTTAGAAATCATCACTTATGAGAAAAAAATTGAAGAGTTAGGCTTGTTTTGTTTCACAGAGAAATGACTGCAAGTGGAAACAGTAAGCTTTTAAGAATTATAAATGTTGCCATAAAGACCAACAGTTTTCCATCAATATTGAGACAATTTAGTTTACTTGGCTGTAAAAGGTGATTTAAATTAGATTTCTTTTAAAAGGCACTCTTAACTGTAAGCATAATTCAACACTGATCTTACTGAAGAGATTATAAACTTACTGAGATTTAAAAGAAAAAGTGGACAAATATTTTTCATAGATAATCAAGGTATATTTGAACCTGGTGTACAGAAAGGGCAAGTGCACTACATGATTTCCTGAAGTCCTTCTCTAGTCTTCATTTCAGATTTCTAAATCATGAAAAACAGGAGATAGTCCTAAGAGTTTTAAAAAATCCCCACTGATTACATACCACTAGGTTTCCAATCACCATGACCATCATGAAGACTGTAAGGCACATGGTTTGGCCTGCAACCTCCATGCAGTCCCACATGGTTTCTATCCATTCTCCACACAGCACTCGGAACACAATCAGGAAAGAGTGGAAAAAGTCATGCATGTGCCAGCGAGGAAGTTCACAGTCACTGGAGATCTTGCAGACACATTCCTTGTAGCTTTTCCCAAACAGCTGCATCCCAACCACAGCGAAAATGAACACAATGATGGCCAGCACCAGGGTCAGATTCCCCAGAGCCCCCACGGAGTTGCCAATGATCTTAATCAGCATATTTAGGGTTGGCCAAGATTTTGCCAATTTGAAAACTCGAAGCTGCAAAACAGAAGAATGGTATATGGCTCTTTGTTATCTAATTGTAATGAAATTACTACTATACATTTCATATTTTAGTTACCCTGTGTCTACATCATGTATCTTGTAATTTTTAGCAGTTTTAGTTACAAAATTTCTGTTTCCAGTTCTTTGTACAATAGTACACATCAGCAGTGTTAAGTCCTGATTCTAGTGATAAGAAATCAAAAACAATGTCTCTATGCTCATTTCAATTACATTGAAATTATCACAAAGACTCCAATTCAGACTTTGACTCTTTTCGTGACTTCAGGTATTTATAAAGAAGTTGTACTTGTTAAAGAAGTTGGACAAAACAGTCTTGCTCCTGTAAACTCAGAGAAAATATTACTAAAATAAATGAGCACACATGAAATGTGATCGGTTCAACAGGACCATAAGTGTATATTCACTTCCAGATTCTTTCATCTTAATAGGCACTGAGATGGAGGAAATGGTTTTCCTATAAAGAGAAACAAGCTAGAGCTGTTAATAACAGACATACAAGAGACTTGAAAGTATCTTTAGCAATATATTTTCTGTCATTTTAAATAAATTGAATGTGTTTTACAAAGCTTGTCAGATAACATTGAGAAAATCAAAGGAAAGTATTATATTAATAAGTTCAACTTGAAACAGACAAAAATGAAATTACTGGAAAGATACAGCAATTGTTCAGATAATTGAAAGAGGAGAATACTAAAAAACTAAATATTATTTCATGTGATGACTTTATGTTTTATAAAGAAAACACATAAATGTCATGTTAAAACCAGAGTCTATTTCTGAGAGAAGTCAATCCAGACAGATTTTAGACTTTAGGCCAAGTACAATATAATGCTATGCAGAGAACCAGAAAACACTTATTTAAAACCCCTTATTTTTTAAAGGGAATGTATTTAACTTTAAATGAAAGTTAAATATCTTTTTTTTTATTTAAGACAGAAGTCGAGCTTGATGACCAGGAACTCTAGCGTCATGTCTTTCACTGTGTAGGTCTTTTCAGAAGAGTGTTTGGACACTGAATTGCATGCTAGCCTAGTCTGCAGCAAGACCAAGGTTTTTCAAGTTCCTGTTCATGAAAGAGATACCTAATAACAGACAGAGACACTGTAGTTACTTCTGAACAGAAAAGCTGTTAGACAGCACATAGACCCTTGCAGAGGATGGTCTGGAGAAGGATGGTAGGGATGAAAAGCCCCTGGACAATGAAAAATCTTAACACTGCTCTCTTTTAAAACTAACCAAGAAAGGCAATTGGTAATGGAAGTCTATAAGCTAAAATTGTCAAGAAACTTTTATTAATGAACCCATTATTTACCAAGCAATTCACTAATGTTCAGTCACAGGTAGTGAGGGCCCTGTGGCTCTTGATTTTTTTTACTCCCTCATCTAGGGAGAAGACTCTAAGACAGGGGCCCTCAAACTACGGCCCCCGGGTCGGATACGGCCCGCCAGCGTCCTCAGTCCGGGCCGCGGCCGCTTCCCCCGTCCCTTCTCGACCCCCGCTCTCAGACGGGCGGGTCCGTCCCTCTGAGGTAGCCTCCGAGGTATGCAGATCAGAAAGACACTTGCTACAACTAGCAGTGACAAATATGGAACCTAACATTGACCATCTCATTAGCCAAAAGCAGGCCCATAGTTCACATTGAAATATTATTTGTTTTTGTTGATTACAATTGGTCTTCATTTTAAATATTGCATTCTTTTTCCTGTTTTTTGTGCACTACTACAAATAAAATATGTGCAGTGTGCATAGGAATTTGTTGATTTTTTTCCAAACTATAGTCCAGCCCCTGACAGTGTCTGAGGGACAGTGAACCGGCCCCCTGTTTAAAAAGTTTGAGGACCCCTGCTCTAAGAGATACTTCTATTATAAATGTTAATCCTTTAAGCATACTTTTGGCAAGAATAGAATTGATGTTGACAATATCTTGAAGGAGAAACAGACATTACTAAGATAATACGCAAAACAAAGTTGACATAATATATACGTGCCATCTAGTGAGTATGCAATTTCACATTTTGTAAGTTCTGAAAAGTTCTTCTGTCTCAGCCAAATATTTAATTTGCAAATGAAAAATGCACCAAATATATATGTACAAATACAAAAATGTAATATAGAAACATATTTTAAATAGTATATTTACCAATCGGAATGATCGAAGGACAGATAATCCTTCCACATTTGCAAGGCCAAGTTCCATTAAACTAAGACTCACAATAAAACCATCAAAAATATTCCATCCCTCTTGGAAATAATAATAAGGATCCATGGCAATTATCTTGAGAAACATTTCTGCTGTGAAAATTCCAGTAAACACCTGCAAGGAAAATACAGTTTCTTAATCCAGTTTAGGAGAAAATATTTTAAAAAGTAAAATGAATGGTATCAGCATGTGCTAAGCTATATTTTCAACAAGAAATTAATGATAAATCTGAATATCTCCTCTATATTTCCATACACTGGGGTTAGGAATAAAATTCATATTTGAAGCTTACATATGCATCACAATGTTTGGATTCCAAAGAAAAAGAGGTAAATGGGAAAACATGGTTTTTATCCAGCCTGCTAAAATGTATGCATGCCAATACACAGAATATTACCTGATTTTAATGCTCATTTTTATCTCCTTAGAGCTCATGTTTGCCCTGAGACCACCTTTTTACTTCTAGGAATAAACATAATTGTTCCTATCATAAACTTATTTTATTTAGAAAAAAATTATACAGAAAGTTGAGCAGAACTGTTCTTCTTCAGGATGGCCTGTGGAAGACACAGTCATTCCATTTCATCATTTCCCTACATTTGTCATGCTTACTGGGTCTTTCCCCTCTAAAATTCCTTGAACACCCAGATCCTTAGGAGGTGCTAGTGAGGAGCAGAATGGGTGTGGGAATGGAACTGAAAGTTCTTATGATTTGTAACTATCCATCAAGAAAAAGGAATTCCATTAATGAGCTTCAATGACAGAAGATGAAGATTTTAAAAATCAAAATGCATATTGACTCAGTAGATCTTTACTCTGTAAAGTAAGAGTGGTGAAATTCACAATTGTCAACTTAAATTTAAGTTCAACAATCCCAAACCTCTAAATAGTCAACTTTTTCTTTTACATGAATGTGCATAAGTCACAAAAGAATTAAAGAAAAATGCATTTTACATACACGGCACATCATGAAAGACTTACAAGGTTTCCTACTGAAAGCACACCACTAAATTGTTCTGTCATTGGGTAGTGCTCCATGGCCATGAACAGGGTGTTTAGGACGATGCAGATGGTAATGGCCAGATCAACAAATGGGTCCATCACAATCAAATTTACAATATGTTTGACTTTCAGCCAGGGAGTACAGCAATCCCAAATCAAGCAAGTGTTAGCAAATTTATACCAGCATGGTGGACATTTCTGTCTGGATTCTTCCAGTTCTAGAGAGAAAAATGAAAATAACATTTTTAAACATATTTCTCTATTCCAGAATTGCCTGGATATTTCTTTGAAGCCTAAATGCTGTTTTCCAAGGTACTGTTCATAAACTGTGTTGGTATTTTGAAACTAAGACTGCTTTCAGTTAAAAGAAATTATAATTGAAAATAATCTAAAAAAACCCCAACAAACAAATAAACAAACCCACCAAACCCCAGAAACAACTATACTAAAGATTCAGTAGATAAAAGAACCATTCACAAGCTAATGCTTCTAGAACGTAAAAGAGAAATTTGTCTTAGGAATTTGTTATAATGCTGAGTGATGAGGGGATTGAAAGCAGCCCAGCAGACAAAGGCTTGGGGTTATTGGTGGCTGAAAAATTGAGTGTGAGCCACCAATGTCAGGCACAGCCCAGAGAGCCAATATGCTCCTGGGCAGCAGCAAAAGCAGCATGGCCAGCGGGCTGAGGGAAGGGGTTCTCCTCTTCTTCTCCAGCTGGAGTGCTGTGTTCAGCTCTAGGGTTCCCACAAAGGGAAGGCCACAAAGATATTCAGGGGCCAGAGCACACGGCCTGTTAAGACAGGCTGAGAGAACTGAGGTTGCTTATCTACAGAAGAGAAGGCTCCAAGGAGACCTTATTGCAGCCTTCCAGCACTTATAAGGGGCCTGCAGGAAAAATGGAGAGGGAGCCTTTATCTGGGAGTGGAGTGATAGGGTGAGGGTTTACAGTTTTAAACCGAAAGAGGGTAGGTTTAGATTAGGTAGTAGGCAAAAATTCTTTACTATGACAGTGGTGAGGCCCTGGTACAGGTTGCCCAGGGACGCTGTAGATGCCCTACCCGTGGACATGTTCAAGGCCAGATTGGATGGAGATTTGAGAAATCTGATCAGGTGAAAAGTGTTCCTGTCCATGGCAGGGGGATTGGAACTAGATGATCTTTACAGTCCCTTCCAACAAAATATTTTAAAATTTCCTCAGGAAAGATGAGCATTTAGAACAAGCCTGAAGTCAGACAAGTATTTAGGCAGCATTGTGGTCCACATGTGCACAACTGCTCATTATTACCTTCCAATTTTCTGTTTTGGGCATTTAAGTCATTTAAGCCTCAACATAATGCTTCACCCGTTCTTACAAATAGTTACTTAATTCCATGATTAAAAGTAATTGTATTTAGCCTTACAGAAAGAAGAACATGATCCCTCCTTTGTGAAACAGCAAGTCTATTGAATTGGTAGAAGGGGATTGTTCTACTGTAAGAAGCATAGCCATTACAGTAACCTAAAAAGAGCTTACCCCAAAACATAATTTCATTAGAGAAAGACTACATTGAATAACTGGTTTTGCTTGCATTTAATTTGGAAACTTGCTACTTCTACCTCAAAACTATCAGTATGTTGCAAGCTTGACTCTTTTTCCAAATTTATCAGACCCAAATTAAAAAAACAAGCAAAACCCACCAAAGAATCCCACACCTAATTCCATATAGAATCTCTTCTTGTCTGTGGCCTCTAGGCTGAAATAGCTGTCTTAAAACATCACTACTAATTAATGCATCACACATTGAATAGTGCTTTTAAGGCACTGTAATACAAAAAAAATCTGTGTTACATACCTTCCATAGTGTTTGTAAGCATGCTGGCTATGCTCATTGCTCTTTGCCTCGCACTAGGGTCAGTCAGGTAGTCCATAGGAACATGGTAAGAACTAGAATGTCTCTTTCTTAAGTCAGTTTCTGTAGTAGTGCCCTGGAAATAAAACAGTGATGAAATAGGGAATCGATGGTACATTTAATATCATTGTAAGTTACTGTAGAGCTCTATTGGTTTAAATCATGGCTGTCCCACACCATGCTCCAGTTACACTGAGGCTTCACAACAGACTAAGGCCTGACTCTGTACAGAACAAATAGTCAAACACTGCAGTACATTGCTCTTGTGCCTGAAGAATGTGTTTTTAAGTATTTTGCTGAAACAGGGCTGAGATACTAAAGCAGATTTCAGACTAAAAAATGTTCCGCGATGCTTCTCAATGAGCTGTGCTGTAAATATCTTTCTATTTAGGCAGTGAAGTCTTTTTCTAAACATGAAAATGCACAGCCCACACAGCTAGAAGTACAGGAACTAAGCGTAAGTGGATTTTCTTAAGATAACTCTTAATTTAGAATAAATGATGAATTTCCTAGCACATTTTTCAAACAAATGAAAAAATATTTAGTAATGTTGACATAAAAAAACCTGTAGAAAAATTAGCTATATTCCAGGAACACTATCACAACCCTCGTTAGTTGTACTACCAGGTTAACATCAAAAGTTTCATGTATGGACAGCAGGAAGCTACATACTCATTTAATATATTCCATTAAGTAAATGTAATTAATTTTTTTTCCATTTTGATAGCCTTTCTGATATACAAGTACAGAACCATCCAGTTAAGTCTAAGCATAATGAATCAATGGGTATAAGACTACACAAACTAAATTTATTCAATGGTTTACTATGCTATTCTGTTAATTCCCAGTCAATTCACATGCATTTTCACATATTTCATTAATGAGAGCGGGACAATTTCAGTTTCTCCTTTAGCTTATGGCTGGAATACATGAAAGGAGGATTCACCGCTTAGCCAGAAAGGTCATCATTGCCATGTGACTGCGTTTTGTGGAAACAGTGACTGATCACACAGGGAGACAACATCATGCCTGAGCTATTGCAGACTTTCTTACATTGCTAGCAGTGGCTGCTTTATCAATCATCACCTCTGGCAGAAGCTGTCCTGTAGGCGATGTCAAAGCTGGCGGCCCACCAACTAAAGAAACTACTCCATTGCAATCCACAGTGCTGTGCATCTTCCCATTTGCTGGAAGTGCAGGTACTGTTCTGGATGACCTACTGGCCTGGCTAATGTTACTGTTGCGCCGTTCACCGTGTCTATGAGGAACAAAGAGAGAATCTCTTCTGCTCTCATTGTCTTCAAAAGTGCTGTGCTCATCATCGGCAAAGTCGTTTTCTGATCCTACATCCTTTGCTCGACCTCTGAAGCTGAAAAGACTTGTTCTGCTGTTGCGCCTTGGGGAAAACAGGGAGCCACGAATGCTCAGCAAAGACTGCAGGTAAATAAAAACAATTATTATCAGATGAAAATCCTTTAAAATACAACATTTTCATACAGAGGAAAAATCCACAATGTCTTCAAGGGTAAGGTCATCTACAAAGAAATGAACTGGTACAGTCCCCCCCTAATACACTCCCTTTTGGGTAGTAAACAAAGAGCACATAAGTGACAGACAAAGACTAGTTATTTTACTGCTTTGGATATATGAAATCAATCAGTTTAATTACAGTAAAACTGTTTGACAGAACTGTTTCCTCTGCTATTCTGCCTATGTTATTACCAACTGTTCATAAACTGGATAAGTATATCTAGACACTCTTTAGCCCAGGCTGGCATTAGTATGACAGGCTGAGTAAATAAAATTTTAGGCAAATTTTCTGTGACTGCACACAGAAGTAGTTCTCAAATACTGCCTAGTTTAAAAAATATACATATCTTCTCATATATTAGTCAAGTAGGCCATAATAGGTTTCTTATCTCTTTTTTAAAGTCTTAGCTATCCTGACTATGCAATGATTTGCCTGTAATTTTGTATGAACAGGTTTGCTAATCTTCATCAGTTTACTCACAGGAGTAAATGTTCTGCTATTGGAGGATCTCCAGTATTGGAGTCAAAATGCTCTAATCTTACAATTAATTATACGTGTTCTTAATTTTAATTCATATCAGTAATTTCCTTCACTTGATTGGTAAGTATTAGCACCTGATTTCACCCAAGACCTCTATGAACAGCAGAGATGATACATAACAAAGCAGTGTCTGTTTCTCTTCTGCAAATTATCTTTGTGGACCTGAGCCTCACTGTACTAGGGACTGCAAAATGCAGAACAAAAAGGCACTCTGCAAAGAACTTATCATTTAAATGTAACACAACAGATGGATACAAAAAGAGAGGAAATACACAGAGGCAAAATTGATGAGTATGATAAACAGTCATCTTAGCTCACCTGAAGTCACTTCCCTGTCAAGCTTTCTGTAGGCAGCATGGTAAAAGAGAGTTTTAAAGAGGGATTTGAGGAAAGCAATGAAGTGTTCTGTGAAAACTCATGGGAGCTTCTTCCAAGCATGAAGGGCAGCATATCAGAAAGAGCTCAAAGAAACTAGTTGGAAAATTTAACAGGAGGTTATGAATGCTGGGTTGGGTCAGTGAAAGCTGGGACTTGTTTACTGTAAGTAGACAAGGTGGGTTGGGAGGAACTTTAGGTACAGTATGTTTTATGATATTAAAAAAAATCTTCAGGTAAATATATTTACTATCAGATTAGAGAAAAGCAATGGGATAGGTTAGTGCTCTTTGCAACAACAGTCTTGATGAATACAGCAGTAAAGAGGTCCAAGTTAAAAATGATTCACAGTTGTGGCTCCAGAATAGAGTTAAAAAAATAAAAGGAAAAGAGAAAGAGAAGGGATCTAGCAACAGGCCTTGGAAAACTGTCAAAGGGGTAAAAGGATCTTCTAAAGCACAACTAAACCAGGAGAATTGAGAGGAGACAAAGTTATGAATGTTAGGAAGAATAAGATTTCAAGAGGAATCAAATGGTCATTTACATCAAAAGAAAATGAAATGCCAAGGAAAAAGTCAAAGATGATATATAAGCCTGCGTTTTCTCAAGGAAAATGGTATTAAAAACTGGTGAGTGAACTCCTATTTAGTGGTTAGAATCCAGAGTGAAAAGGAACTAGGGTTGGAAAACCAGAGGGGAGGTGATTTCTAGACTGTCATAGTCAAACAACTGTAAATGAACTTGGAGATGAAAATGTTGGGAGAACAAGTTGTATGAAGAACGCTTAATTTCTTACAAGATGGGTGAACTGAGCTACAGTTGGATAAGGCTGCAGTTTGAATGAAGAGATAGGCAAGAATATGCACCAAGGGGATCAGATGGATCTTCAACATGAAGTTGAAGTCAATTGACATGTGTGAAAATTTGTATAAGGAACAGAATGAATCATGAACTAAATTCAGCAATGAAGCCTCACAGAGATTAGTTAGACAGTTAACAACATAAAACAGTGGCAGACCAAGGAGGTGGGATGGGGGGGAAGGATGCATTACCATTGATAAAGGAAATACATTAGGAAGTGAGTGGAAGGAGCAGCAGAAATAGAAAGCCAGAAATATTATATTCCCACCACAGCCTGGTCTAAGGAGGACAGTCTTTAGTAAGAAAATACTGGATGAAGAGGTCTGAGCTTCTTTGAGAGTGGGAGGCCAGAGAAAACAATGCATGAAGAGAGTATGAACACTCATGATCTATTAAGGGATGAAACAGGCTTTCCAGAGACAGAAATAGAAAAGGATTAAAAAGGCAGGAATGAGTTTAGTAATAATGACTAAAAAGAGGGAGAAAGCAAGTCATAAAGATCAGGGAAAATTGAGAAGGTAGAGATCAAAGGAAGAAGCATATTGAGGCACAAAAAGGGGCAGAAAAAGGAGAGAATGTATGCGAGATCTGGATTTGCAGTGCTACGGTGAGAGTGAGAAGTGGGCAAATGAAGAGGAGCTTTGAAAAATGTAGGAGATAACATTACAAAACTATCAAATGAAATAAATGTCTGGATGGGAGATGCAGATGGCACTCTGAGTCACCGGTGTTTCAGTGTCAGAGAACACATGCAAAGACACATTGCCACACACATTTCCACCTTTAAAATAACACAATTAATGGTCTCACATCAATTAATTTCTCAAATTTCACATGAGCACTAATGTAATTTCTATGAAGCTTTTTGCATCTTAAATTTTAATAGTCTTCTCATTTGAAACATGACATTTTGTAGGTATGCACCATGTTTTGAAGCTACTCATCATGCTGAATACATCCAACTTGGGGAGATAGGTCCATTTTAATTAAGAAGCTTGAAATGCAGCTCATATTAATTAATATATGTAATTTTGATTTTTCACACAGGAATTCAGAGTAAAACCAAAATCTCTCACATTCTTACAGTTTCATATTTGGCTGCAAGTTTTTACTTGGTTAGCCTTTGATTTAGGATATTAAAGAATCTGTGGTATCTTGCAAGAATTAACTGAACTACCATACAGGGCTTTCTTTGTATGATGAGTAGACAAAAAAGGTGTTTAAGAGGTAATAATACTATGGTACCTGGTGTGGGGAAGAGAATCTCTTTTCATACGTCAGTCTATTCCCCTCAATGGAAAATCGGAAACCTTTCTTTTTGATGCTGTCCTCTGATTCAGATTTGTGAAATTCTTCCCCATCCTTCTCCTCGCCTTCAGACTGTTCTTTTTGCTTTTTTTTCTTTCTTCTATTCCTTCTCTCTTTAGCACTCTTTGAGCTCAGTTTTGATGCCTCAGAAGAACTTTCGGAGAATCCACCTATTCCACCTACTCCACTATAATCTCTTGAGTCAGCTGCTGCAGCTGCTGCCGCCGCCTATACATACAAGCACATGTGCAATTTACAGTATTTATACAAATATATACACCACTCACTATTTCAAATTTATTGCCACTCTTAAAGAAATTATTATTTTGAAATAAAAGCAATGTTTCCACTTCACCAAACCCAGCATAAGTATAATTTGTGAAATACCACAGGAACCATAATTTGTCACTGCTCCATAAACCAGGAGCAAGAGTAACCCAAGGGAAAACTGCTGACAAAAAAAAAAACAAGTTAAAAAGCATCTGTTTCAGATTGAAGCAATATGTTGCAATGAATTTTTCGTCTGAAGTACTATGTAAAAATAAAGAATCAAGGCTAAAACAAGTGGCAAAATCCCTGTTAATAGGAAGCAACACTTTCTTACAACATTTTGATGGGTTTTGAATACTCCCAAGTCTATCAAAGTTAATGTATAATGTTGATATCTCAGTTTTGCAAATAATAATCAGAGATTTGTGTTAAACTACACACTATTACATACTTGTTGCTGTTTGGTTTTTGAAACATGTGGAGCATTTTATTAACATTAATTTACAAGCTGTGGTAAAAAAAAAACAAAAAACAAAAAGATTTCCCACAGTTTCCCCCCGACAGATAGCAATTGACCAATGAAACAAAAACCCGACTGCTGACTTTAGTCATGTGCTTACATGGAAGACATAGTTCAACTTCCACTCTATGTGGCCACATGCCAAGCAGACATTATAAATTTTTCTACTGAAGATTTGAGAGCCTTCAAAAAATGAAAAGGAATTTCAAAGCAGAATGTAATCATTACATTTGTACCACAGAAGTGTTTTCTTCAGTTTCTCCACTTTTTTCCAATTCTCTTTCAAACTGGAAAGCTATGGCTTTCCGCTGTGAGAGATGGGCAGGGAGTAGAAAAAACCTAATATTGGTGAAGCACCATCACCTACAATAGTTTTGCTTCTGTTACTTATATAAGAACAATTACTCTCTGGATTTATTTTCCATATCTCCACCTCCATTTCAGACAATCACAGAATGGTTAAGGTTGGAAGGGAACCTCTGGAGGTCATAGTGTCCACCTCTCCAGGTGACAGGGTCACCTAAAGCTTGTTGCCCAAGGACCACACTCAGATGGCTTTTGACTACCTCCACAAGCACTCTGGGCAACTTGCTCAAGTGCTCCAGTAAAGAGTTAATTTCCATCTCCAATTTGAAAATCCAGTGCTTCATCTTGTTGGTTATTATTTTTGTCACAAAATTAACAGGTTCACTCAGACCAGCAAAAACAGCGCAATGGAAAACATTAGAGATTGTTTATAATATGAAGGAGTTTATGAGACAAAGTAATATATTGTTAGGAGTAGGGGAGGAAAAGTATTCTCATATGTGGTCATAAAGCATCTGTTCACAGCCATGAATGAAAGAAGAAATTTTACTTTACAGGGATACCTGAGCTTCTTCCTGTTGCTTTTTCAGTTGTTCCAGCATTTGCTGAAATTCTGCCTCTTTCTG